>KZ308197.1:1571277-1657248 GCA_000376725.2 Ladona fulva | reverse complement strand
GTCTGATTTACTTAAGAGCATAGAGCCGACAGTTATTACAGTACTTTATATTTCTTCCTCTTTGAAGTTTTAAGAAATCTCAAAATATATTGAATTTAATTTATTCCTTCAGTTTTGGGCATCTAGTGAGCTTTAGTATATGTTTTAAATTAATTCCCTTCTTTGAAACTCCTTAAAAGACGATAGTATCACTGAGACAATCACTAGAATATCTTGAGTACACTATAGTAGTGAGAGTATCACTAGACAGTATCACTGAGTTGCACCACTATTGCTGAGTTTAAATTATGTTTTGCCATATTACTAAGCCATAGATTTCTATAGAATATCTGTATGCCTGCAATTGCTCAATAACAGTAAAAATATTACTGTTATAAAAATTATGTTGTTTTCCTAGTTACATTTTTATATGACATAACGATTTTCATTAATAACAGAAAACAACTGTGTACCAGTTATAGATATGTATCACTATGATGAAATAAAATCATATACTAGTAGTTTTTCCTATATCGCCCAAGTTATTAGTAGTAGGGCATCCCACTGGTCGAAATCGGTTTTTCCCGTATTTTGGCTAGTGAAATAGCCGGGTTATCTGCTTTAGTTATCCGTTTCTTCATTTTACTACAGCAAATGAAACATATTATATTAATATTATTTCCTGCTAATAGTATTCGCTCTACTTGAAATTTCTAGCATGAAATTTTAAATGAAGCTATAAGATTAAAAACAATCGGCCATTCCTTCATGAAATAGGACGTCTTTTATTAATTCTTCTTAGATACATCAAGAATTAATCATTGAGATACACCAGTTATAGTGCCCATTGCCATGTTGTGGAGAGCAGAAACTTTGTATCACGAAATTATTAGCTCGTATTCCGTGTAGATGATAGTAAATCAGCGTAGGTATTCTAGTAATGTTGGTCAAAATTATTTTGTATGAGATTTCATCGTAATTTCTGCTACAAAGTTGATCTTTTCTCTTTGTTTACCGCTTCTGATTTTTATTAATAAATAATTATAATTTTGGTTTTTAGTTGGACATCAACTACCTTATCCGTCGTTCTTGTGGTATATTTGATTAGAATATAGAGGATATTCTGAGGGCTAACGTATACAAAAGCAAAGTAATTATTTGGATTACAATAGGAGAAGGAAATTTTCTCGGGCAATCGGATAATCACCACAACAAAAACCGAAAACCCGTTTTTCTATTTCCGGCTTTTTTAATACTCAATTAATAACATTACCCTTATTAACCAATAAGTATTCATTTACTTACTTTATCTTGAGTCGCTTAGTTTTCCAAAAATATCCCACACTAACTCAATATATCAGTTAAATAAGTGCCATATATTTTTCTTCCTCGTCGTGGTTGCTTCGTTGGATGTTGTTAAATGAATTTGACTCCACCGTGAGATTTAAAGATAATTTGCACGGTCCTTCCGATTTTCTTTCCTCTTTCCTTCCCTTCTTTTTTCCTTTTCTCGGCATTCATTTCATTATTTTATAAGTTCGCCACCGCCCATTGCAGTGAGGCGAACCCAGTGCCATTTTAATGCCTTTTAATTTCACCGCAGACAGTAGTCGGCGTCCATTTATTATTTTGTGGTCCAACCCCAGAATTCGCCCCTCAAGTGCGTCTTTTTTCAAGGCATTGGATTATCCTGGTTTTCAGCATTCCCGTTTTACACCCGCACATTAGAACGTGCTTTATCCGATGATTTATATTCACGTTTTATAGGTTTCGCGGTAGTTGAAGATTTAATGGTTTTTGGTCCAGGTGTACTGCATCCCTTGCGCTTTGATTCATTCTCAGGTGATAAATCCCATGGCGTTGATTCAGGCCAATTATAAATGTCCTCCTGGCAGATACGACTATCTTTATTTGAGTACAAGTTTGAAACGCATTTTAAGGTTTTTTTAAAAGTAATTTTTGATTCTTTTTAAGCATTTTTACATGGTTGTGAAGAGAAAGAGCCGTATTAAAGATTTTTTACTGCTAGATTTAATCTAATTTGAAATTAATTTTGATTTTTCTACGTTCTCTTGGTATTTTGGTCCGTCACTATTGTAATACAACTCATTTAGAGCTAGAAAGAGAACGCCCGATGATTGATTGAAAAATCTCAGGATTTGTTTAACCTTCTTTGTCAATCAAGAAATGCAAATTTCTCTTTTTTCAATTATCTACCATATCTGTTATCCCTATAGATTTGAGGTACTATTATTTCGGGTATTCCTCGAAAATTTAACGACACAATATCGGAAAATATTGATTCTGAGGTCTTTGAGCGCGATCTGTCTGACAAAATGAATGACATTTTTCAAGAAAGTGCATACATACTTAGAATATGTTGATATGTCTATGTTATGAAATAGTACATATTTATCCCATTCAGATTGTTACTTCACGTATTTCAACGAAATATGATCACAAGATAATGAATTAAACCTATGATATAACCTATGAGATATATTCTGTACCGCTTCTCATCTTAAAGGTAACAACATTTTCTATTATATTGTTGATATAATGAAAATCAACTGCTATGTGAGTTTTAAGCGAATATTAAGTTATTCGTTTTAGCTTACGTGTTGATTTAATTCTTCTATCATGAAGGAATTCCTATGATTCATTCTTGCCATCATATTTATAGCCAGAAAAACGTTCTTTTCATCATTATAATTCGAATTCTTTTGTCCTATGGATTTTCAGGAAGGATTATCTTGATAATTAAGTAAGTAGTAAGTGATGTCATTTAGAGCAGCTGATTCCCTGAAATTTCGTATTCGAAAAATGGTTATAAAGCCGTTCAGAAAAACAAAAGTGAAAAATCACCGTTCTCTATGATGTAGGTATTACTCTTGTGGCGTTTGTTAATCTCTCAGGAAAAACAGTAGTTTGTAGAAATATTTATATTAGCGAAAAAACATATTTCAGTGTGCATTTGCAAGCGTTGTTATAGTGAAAAAGGCGCTAGTGTTTGAGAGTATTAAATAATGGTGCTGATATCAGATGCCGTATTGACGTTATGATGGAAAAATACATTTTTGAATTTTTCTCGTGGGCCCTTCTAGTACCTCCGAGGGCTTTTCGGGTTATTAAAACCACATCATTATTCATTAAGGAGTGATTTCTGAGAGAATGAAAGTTTCAAACGCATCGGTGAGTTGCGGAATGTTTCCCGTCAGTCAATTGACATTTGAGGATTTCGCTCGCAGCATTCGAGACTGGATAGCATTGGAAGGTCGTTCGCCGTAGAATCGAGAACTAAGGTCGGCAAAACGTCTGCTCTAATTGGACCAGATTATGCAACGGCACACCTGTGAAGAGAAAACACTCGCGCCTCTCATTCTCGAAAGTCTCTCTCCGATTGTGTCGGAAATTCCTCCGAAAACGCACACCCCTCACCTGTGAAATGCCCTCCGCTTTCCTAATGATCGGAGGTCCTCCCTTTCCCGCATAATTCCTACTTTTTGCTCCCCCGAGAACTCTGTCACCATCATGAATCGTTTACGTCCGTCCATTCGAACCGCTTCGTCGATTATTCATATTCCACGCACGTCTTTCGGAGCAAGTTGAGAAACGATCTTCGCTTTTTTAACGATTCCTTTTTATAAGTACATCGAGAATGTCCATCATAGCCTCTCGTGTGCCCTGGCAGTAAATAAAATACTTTCGGAATTAAAACATGTGTTTAGTTTTTTACCGTTATTTTCGTTCATTATATTGAATTGACGACGATTCAAGACAGGTTACCCATACCCGTGACGATTGGCAATGGGCGAGGTAACCTAACCAGGCGTTGCGTCTTTATGCCGGTTTGAACCTCATAACCATAAGACACATAAGGTTATGGAGATGGAATGAGGATTACTAGGCAAAATAAGGAGTGAGGTAGTTTGCCCTTGCTTTCTTCGCTGACTCAGAATGCTGGTAATAGCTCAGTGTTCTCATTGTAAATAGAGTTTTGAGAAAAGTTCTAAAACGTTGTAGTTTTCCAACGGTTTTGTTTTCTCTTATTGAACCACCGTACCACAAAAGACGTAAATACTTCACATACCCTCCACCACACTCAGTTACTTTCTGTCCTGAAGATGGCAACGTAGTTGTCGAACTACCTATTGAGAACAGTACTTACAAAGTGCGACTTCGGAGAACCCTAACCCTCGCTGGTTGGGTTAGTTTGCTTTTTCGGAGCTTTTCTCCAAACTCTAATAAAGGGAGAAGGAAGCTATGAAGAAATAAAAACTTCATCATGCCCACTTTAACTTCTGTTAATGTCAGCGTTTGATATTTGCTGCCAGTTTTTTATGCATTTCTGTCTTTTTACGTAGTTTCATTTATATGTAGAAATTCCGTTGTAAAGAGAATAAAATCATCACTATCCAAAACTAGATAATGAAATAGGTGTATTTAAGCTTCGGTTGCTAACGTTTTCTGCCCTAGAATTGCAGCAGGTTATGGTAATTGAAAATTAAGCCTTCTTACTTCTGCGTACTTTCCTATCCCTTCCTAGAATTTCCGTTTCATTAAAATAACATGAATTGTAAGACTCCATGTTACATCTTGGCTCAGGCGACAGAATACCTCGGCACGGCCATGGAATGACCCGAGTGAGATGTTCAACAGAGAATATTCAGTCGCAGTTTTTAGACTGTCCTTGTTTTTGTCTTTGAAATAGTTCAGAGCTATATAAATGCAGTTATTTGTGCTTGATACTACAGAATATTAATCTCAAATACAACGAATCACTATATTGTAATATGTCATTTATATTGGCAAATACCATCTTTCGCAAAGTCACCCTTACCTGTTTTACAACGAATGAAATGGAAAATTTAAGCGAAAATAGAAGAAGCTACAGGACAGGCTTGAATTTCCGGACGAATATCCAAGTCGTAAGTTGAGTCGTACAACTTTATGCTCTACAACTTGGTGTTTTTGTATTTATATGTTTGAAGCCTTCTTAAGGCATAAATCTATCTATTTCCCTTTTAGTACGCATATATCCATGACGGTATCCGAACCATAAACCATGTCATCATAAGACTTGATCAATAATCACTCTTGCACTGGGGCTGGCTAGGTAGTAATGAAACTCAAAATAAATACAGCGAAATTGTAACTGTTGCCGAGGGAAATTATTAAATTTAGTCGCATATCGTTAATGACTTTACATAGATGATAAATTTACTAGATAAATACAGATCTTTTCATTGGATATTGAGTGAAAGGAGCTTTCCGGTCCCCGGAATACCGGTTTACTAACGAGCATTTCAGTAGATGATATAGAAAAGCAGCTCTATCATCATTATAATTAAGCCAGTAAAGTATTACTCTCTCATTTGAAGAAATCACATGTCAGGCTGCTCCTATCAGGACTGATGAGGCATGGCTTAACAATAGGGCACATAACTTAAGTCGCGATTGTAATAATATCACTCCGATCGTCAGTTGAAAAAGTTTTCTCGAAGAGAAAGAAATCATTCAGTGTGAAAGGCAGCGGCTTTGAGCTATTTAATTTTATTATTTCGTGAATGACAGGGAGCATTATCTATTATCATCGGACTTTAATCCGAAAGCATTTTGCTCGTCCATTGGAAAGCTATTTAATTATAGTGCAATAGCCGCTGAAGATTATTAGTCGACGTGAAAATTATTTTTTGTGCGCGTAACTGAGAAAATAAATTCCTTTTGTTCTCCCAGTAATTCTATTTTAATTGCACTGATAATTTTAAAACTCGGAGACCTATGTCTTCATCTAGTCGCAAAGTTTATCTAAGTTTATTTCGGTGCTATGTATTTTACGGAACCCTCATCTTCTTTCTTTTAAAATTCGAATTAATTCTTGCTACTGTCCTTTTTTGCAGATTATTGTTACTTTATTTTTTTTGTTTCGTATGTTATGTTCCCTTATAACCAGGATATAGAACCGAAACCGAACGGAAGCATAAACTAAAAAATCGCTATTTTTGCTGGAGAGAAAACCGAAAATAATGAAAAATTTTTAATCCAAACGGAAACAAAATCGCTCCGACTTTTGGTTCCCAGACTCACATATTTACGCAGTTGCTGTAGGAGGAAGAAATTTGCTAAATATGTGTAACTTAGCCTTCACTGCTGTACTGCTGATAGAATAAACTCAATATGGGAAGGCGTTACCTCGTGGAAGGCCATTACAATGAAATAAAGACTAAGTGTAACTATGCGGTTCGGCTAACTATTACTACGTTTTATTCTAAATTTTAGTGTAGTATACGTGTAAATAGCCATAACTAGTAAAAAAGAAATAATTAGCAGAGCTAATCAATTAACTGACTAAAGATAAACTCAATATGGGAAGGCGTTACCTCGTGGAAGGCCATTACAATGAAATAAAGACCGTTGGAAGTGTACGAAACGGTCTTTATTTCATTGTAACTGACTAAAGAGCTAAAATCACATACCATGTACCTTATTATTTTAACAATCATGGTGCACAAACTTTAAATGTAGTATTTCCAGTCATTTTTAAACAAACTCCATCTCATCTTCATGGTCTGGAGAGGCTAAGCGAGGCAAAAAAGAAAATAGAAAAGTGGTCGCTGCAAATCTCTTGATCTGCTGTAGCAATTCGTAACGTGCATTATTGTAAATTATCAACTAAATATAAAATTGTAATACAATTCAACTTTTTATATTAAATGTAATTTAATAATCTCTCTATTAATTTAATGGCACTAAATACCAAATGGCACCAATTACCAAAACGTAAAAGAGTCGATAATAAAACATATTTGATGTTATGGAGACAAAATCATACCATAAGGAATTTATAGTAATGGCACCACTTAATGAGCCCTCTTTGGCTAGGGAGGTCCTTTTTGCCAATCTTATGAATCTACTTCCTTTCGTATTACTTAAGTAGTAGCTGTAGTTTTAATATTTATTGTTTTTAATGAATGTAAATGGGATATCTTAAAAAACTGTTCCAGGCGGTTCTACATTGGCTAAAGGAGCGAAACTGGAACTGAACCGAAATTTGGTTCAGTTAACATGAAATTCGACTGAGTTAGTTGAAATTAAAATTCGAAAATAGTTCATGAATTTTTTTTATTTCGGAAAAATCTCATAATCAAACGATAGTGTATTTCTGGAATAATATTGACCCGCGATGTGCCTTTCCGTCCTTTTGAGTTATTCGGGATCGATCCCTAAAGATGGGCTTCCTTGGATCCTTCAGAGACTATGTCAATTTCCGTGTCTCCAAACTCCCAACCATTCTCAAGCCAACTCAAGCAATGACTATTTTGGCACCCGTCCACTTCACAATACGCCGAAGAAAACCTCTAACGGCATTCCCCTGCCACGTAAGACATCTCTCCATTTAATCGTCGAAATTTCTCGAAGCTCGGTGGATAAAGTGCTCCAGCGCCGGGTATTAGGTGCTGATCTCGTACGTCATCCGTGGAAATGCAGCCGAAGAGGACCTTCAACGAGCCGTCGAATCAGTGGGTGTCTTCGCTAATTAGAGGCCTTTCTCGTCCTGCCGAATAATCATAGGAATATTCATACGAAAAGGGGAGAGTTGTAGGCTGTGCAAAGGGAGGCGATAGAGCTCCAGTCGGCCTTGGGCATGTTTTCGCAACAAGCGCTCAAAGGGGAGGCGTCGAGGGGGCGTAGGGGAAGAGTGATAGACACTGCTCGGAATTCCTCGGTCCATTCCTCTTTTCGCCGGCCGTTCTTCTTTTGTTTCCGATGCCCGCTTCGCATTCGCTACGATTTTTTCCACCTTCTCGTTCGCTAGGAATTAGACTGGGGATATTTATGGATTTAAGGGATTTAGATGCCTCGGCAAGAATGGAGTTTTATTTCCGTCCTGTCTCTCCCCCGACTTCCGTCCTTTTGTGCGTCGATGGTTTAAATCAAAGGTCTGTAACCTTTTCGATAAGGAGGGACGTCTTTATCGGAATGTTTGCCAGATGTGACGCAAGAGAGGCTGAAGGAAATGTCGATGAATAACGCTCACACGAGAGCATAAACACCTACGGAGTGGTGGGTGTCGTTTTTGTGGATAAATATCCACTTTCTTGCTCACTTAGGATGCGGAGTTTAAAAGTATTCCGATAGAATTAGAATTATTGTGAGAATTGGACATCATGAATCAGCAATAAGGCATCGTATGAACCTTCCGTATCACGAAACAGCGACCAATTTTCAAGCCAAGTGAGTCGTTTATTCGGGAAATTTAGAAAAATAAGCCTTAGTTTTATTTTCAGTTACGTAAATGATAAAGATTTCGTACCCTTTCGTAAATGATAAAATTTCGTTACCCTTTGCTGTATCTTAAAAATATCTTAACGGAGATAAAAATACCTTTTAGGTAAATAAGTTACAAGTATGAATTTTAGGGATGATTGTTTCATTAGAGGTTTTAATTAGTTTAATGGGATATGGATATGTATGCATTACAATCCACACTCATAATATATTGAAGGATGATATCGCGACTGTTTTATCTACCATTAGTTTTCTAAAAAATATTTAGCTTTTTATGCCATCTCATACAAGATTGGAATAAAAAAGTGTCAAGCAGCAAAAAACTTTTGGAAATATACTTCTAGATATTCTGCGATCAAAATAATTTATCTTCCTCTTACGGCTTCGGCTCAATTTGAATGTCGAAATAATTTCAATATCTATTATTATTATTATTATTATTTTCTTTGCGTGTAGCTAGGCGTTTATTTCTGCAGAATAAAAATTAGTTTTACCAGACTCAGTGGAATTTAAAGTTTTTAGAGTAGTAAATATTTCTTTAAACTAGGAATGGGGATAATAAAAGTTAAGAACAATGGATATTATTCTTATTCTCGATGTTTTTAAAGGTATTTGTACCTTTTTCATAAGACATAACTTCAAAATTTGTATATAAACATTGTATTGTGTGAATAAACGGTGTTAATTTCCACCATTCATTTAAACAGACTTCTTCATATTGGGTGGGTGAAAAATGTAATTGTTTTTTATGCATGCGAACATTCTATTCGCTTCCAAGATTCCATAACATTGAATTAGAAATTCAATGAAAAACGTTTATAAACATTGTTTTGTGTAAATACACGTTGCTAATTATCACCATATATTTTCAAATTTTCATATAGATTGCGTGAAAAATGCAATTGGTCTTTATGCATGCGAACATTCTCTTCGCTTCCAGGAATCCATAATATTCAACGATGAATCCATGGATGCATTTGCTCACGAGTCGTCTCATTTCGATTAATTTTATTTCCCGACATGCATCGGAAATAATTACAGACAATTCATCGCGAATTCCGCATCTTTTCGCACATCATTGCATCATCGTCGCTCATCATCATTTCGCGAATTCCATATCATCGCGCATTTATTTCGGGATGGTTCTTTTCTCGTCGTTCTCGGAAACCGTAACGGCCGAGCGCTGCAGGAGGCGTACGGTCGTAACGAGGGAGCTGATACGAAAACTACGAACGTCATGCGATCGGCTCGGAATTATTGGAACGCAGCCGTGCGTAAAATAGGCGATTTATTCCCCGCGCACTAACGCCATTGTTTGAGACTGCTATCGCAACGCGTCCACGTGTCGAGATATCGGATTCCTTTCCATCGTCCCTCTTATCAGCGTCGATGTTATTTCTGTTCCGGAAGGACGTCCCTCTCTCCCGCAGGAGTCGATCTTCCGCTCCGGAGAGGCGTTTCTTAACGTTCTAAAGCTCTCTTTCAATGAATATGATTAATTCGAAGCTTCTAATTAAGTATTCTTATAAAGGCCCTTCGATTAAAATAAAATCTATTGTGGAAGGCTTTGATGAATGGAATTCCATTACGATGATATGAAAGAAATTAACGTAAATGTGATTTTATTTCTTTCATACCATCGTGAAGCTCTTCAAGATGTAGTGAAATCCGTCCTATCAGTGTTTTGTAGCGTACAGGTATATATTAGTTCGACCTCACTTGTTTGTACGTCCAGTGACATGATTAGCACTGCTTTAATTTTATAATTCACAGATTTCTTCTTTACGCTCGCAAAATTATATTACGATTTAGACTTGCGCCTGAAGATGATGGGGCCGTCTTAATATCTTTGTATTGTAATTTATTTTCTATCTAATTAAGTTGTTTTTATATTCTCGAGGTACAGTTTCAGCATATGGACTCATGATTAGATTTACTAATTTAATTAGCGACGCTAGGCCCAAGTACACCTCTTACGCCTAATGTGGGCCGGCCTCGGTGACGTAGTGGTTATCGCACTAACCTTGAGACACTGAGGTTCGAATCCTGGTTGGGGCATGGTTGTTTGTGTTTGTAAAGGGTTTGTGATAATGGTTAACCATGATTGAAATATACCCGATCAATAAAGACGAAATTATTATTATCCTATTATTATTGTTATTTATTATTATTATTATTAATCTATGATTATTTCTTGGTTAATCAAAAACAATTTAAATTTCTTTGGCGAGATAAGTACTTACGTAACTACAATTGCGACAGTTCCGTTGACAGGTGCTAATGAGGAGTAAATTTCCCATGCTGCTTACTCATATCTTATGAAAGAAAGACTTAACTAGAGGTTAGCTTAGCTCTGAAAACCAACTGTTTAAACATGTCAGAGAATTTTCAATATATACCTTATGAAAATCACGATATAAAGATATACTTTTATGGAAAAAAATCTTCGCGGATTAGGTCTGACAAAAACAAATCAAGTTGCGGGGAAACATTTAAAAAGGAGTGAGCGCAAAACCGCTAAAACGCAGTAAGGAAAAACAAAACTCAGTACGGAATTTAAATAAAACAAAAATGGCTTCAAATAAAACTTCTAATGATGAAAAGCGTAAATATATTAATGGGGAAGGAAAAACATTAACGAAGAGGATACCCCAAAAATTACCATGTTTTATTGCACCATTACAACGCTCTGTAAAATTGCACACTCTTACTACTTTACGTAGCATTTTTAAAACCTGAAAAGCTTATTATCTAATAATTTTAACGTGAACGGGTTTTCTATCGCTTATATCACACAGTGAAGATTAAAAGAACCCGCCACTGTAAGATTAACGTTATTTGATATATTTAATGGAGGCTAAGGGGTGGCATTATTAGTTTGAATTTAATAAGATTCGGAAATCGTAAGACCCAGCTACTAGCGCGTTGTGTATAAAAATAACCTGCTAAAATTGAAATAAAATGCGAACAATATTTGAGTAAAATTCCTCTATATTTCTGTAAAAATCGTTATGTAACAGGATATTTTTAGAGTTAGTATCCAAGCGAATAAAGGGATAATGAGAAAATATCTCTTCGTTGGTTTCCTTTTTCCAAGATCAAAATTTTGGAGCTCGTCTTCGTCCTCGTTATTTTTTCGGAGAATTCTTGCTCCATCTACCGATCAGTAATACCAAGAGGTTTCCTTGCCAGCTCATATTCTCTCTTGCCAATTTAAAGACTTTGTTAACTAGGGAAATATTCTTCCTCGATTAAACAGTTATTTCCAGTATAGCATTAGAGAACTACAAATGATTCTACGACGACATCCATTGCCTCTATCCCAAAAGCTTCTACGCCGACTAAACGTCTTTCTATTGCAAAAACATGTAACCCTGGTCTACCCTGTTACATTGACTCCAAGCTAGAAAGTATACGCATTGATACCATAAGCATTTATTTTACTCTTGTGGACTTTATAATGTCTTATTCTTGTCCAAGTACTCGTATTCAGTTTTGTGTGATGTGTCACATTTCATAATATAAATTCTAGTTTTACCATTTTCGTGTTTCTTTTTAACTACGAGTATTTTTAATGTTTTTTTATAAATTACTGCGTATTTTCAACCATTCTTATCCGGAAGATTTCCTTATTTTATTAATTTTATTGCATCGTATCGTTTGTATCGTATTTCTCTTAAAATTGAGCATCTCATTCAATCTTTTCCATTTTATTCTTTAGCTTAAGCCATTAAAGTGTCATTAGCACAGCGGTAGCTGTTAATGAGCCTGAAAAAAATGGTTCCTATTTATTTTGTTGCTTATCGATTGTCTTCATTTATTTTCTTTTACAATAGTTTTTTCTTCTGCTTTCTGTTTCTGCATCGATATATTTTAGAAATAGCATCTTCTACAGTCGCATATTTCTCCTTTTTTTCTCTGCGGCTACTTTTTTCTCCCATTTTAATAGGGAAGGCCTAATTCAAGGTCATTTTCCACGTCTTTCGAACGCCACGCCGTTAATTTTTTTGTGTGGTGAAAAATGAAACGCATAAACGTCTCGTTTCTGGTACATTAATTTTAAGGGAAATAAATTCAGAGGGGCAATTTGTTTTTTCTTTGCGTTTAAACGTTTTTTCCCAAAATCGGGAATCGTTTCCATCAAACCTATGATTATTTTCATGACGAATGAATAAAAGTTTCTTTGACGAGATAAAAGTACTTATGTAACTAGAATGTCAACAATTCCGTTGACAGCTGCTAATGAGGAGTAAATAGCATATACCATGTTTTTCGTTATAAAAGCAAAGGGCTCTCGAATAGCCAAGTGGGCAACGCGTTCGACTTCAATGAAAGCGGTCCCGGGTTCGTTTCCCGGTGGGGACCTGCGTGCGAAATGACCTTAGCTGTCGAAGCGCTTTTAACAATACTACAACTATTAAAAGCAGATTTCATGTTTCTAAATAGCCCTAATATGACAGTAGTATTACGGAAAAACCAACGAGGGGTGTAAAATTAGAGATAGGTACGCTCCACTCATGAAATCCTAAATAGTTTTTTTAAATTAATCCTGCTGCCATATCTTATTGATCGGAATGAATCTTTTTCCGTTTGTCCTGTGGCATATGGTGAGGGGTAATTTATACTTTAGTTACCTTTGTCTCACTGTTGTTCATGATTTAATGTTGGTATGAATACTGCTAAATGGTAAATAAAGGTATTGGCGGTGCTAAGTAAAGGTAATCATTATTGAACGTTACTCACAGCGTCATTGCACTGATTTTTCGCACATTTTCTCCTGTCTCTTTGAGAATGCAAAGGAAACTACCTCACTGCTCTTTTTCCTCAGTATTTATGATGTGTACATAGCATTACCTCCTCGATAGCTTAACATTCCTTCGCAGAAGCTTACGGTATCTAATGGTGCCGTTGAGGTGCGAACCATCTTTCGGGTAGACAACTTAGCTGACAGACAAAACTAAAACTACATTCGCAAAAAAAATTTGAGCGTTTGGCAGAGTGTTGTATTTTCTCATCACTAAATAATTTCTTCTGAAAATATATGTAAAATAACGATATTGGAACTGCTATCGATATTGGACATAGCGTGGGCCGTCACTTCGTGATAGGACTCCAAGATGGAACAAGGAAAAGTCAAACTGTTACAGACCACAATATTTATTGGAAGAGGACCGATGGATTCGACTCATATAGTCATCATCAGCTGTATCACCTGACACTGGCTTTATGATTACCACACCTGATGATGAGTATAATTCGAAACCATGGTCGTCTTCCAATAAATACTGTGGTTTGTAAAAACTAGACTTTTCCTCGTTCCTTCAGATAATTGATAATTTTATCGATGAAGTAGCTGTCGTATTTTTTATCTTGAGGCATGCTCGGTGATAGTGTAATCATTATGATTTGACCGTGTTAAGATAAGTTTTACACTTACATTTTGCCTTACGTCCATTATATCATCCCACGATTCACAAAAACGTATATCTAATCTAACCAGGTACCCTAATGTCGTCATCTTAACCCTTTACGCTGTTAAACCTGCATTTCACTTGAAACTTAAGTAACTTGTAGTAGGTTTCGCAGGTTTGTCGCACTCCCCTTCTTGTTGGTGTTTTCCTGCTGTGGTGTATTTTTATCTTAGTGCAAACGTAGATTTTTAACCTCACGAAGTAGTTTTCTTCTGTGCACTTTTTTCAAGCTATCTCTTTTAATTTCATGTGACGAAGGGTTAGCTGTAAGAAGAGACTTGATCGTCTCAATATCGCCCGAATAAAGTCGCATTAGTATTACTATTAAGCTATAGTTACGCTATTGGCTAGTGGATTACAGCAAATCGTTTCAAAAACTTAATCTCTACTCGAGAGATCCGCAATATAAATAGGAATAAATTATATATTATTATATACGATAGATAGGATAATAATAGATTGATCCTAATCTTATATATAAATTAGAATGTTTGCATGTGTGTGTGTGTGTTCTCCTAAAACTAGAGGCCCAGATGCCGCACAACCTTCAAACTGAAGATTGTTAAATATCTTCCCCGGACAGACAGGCTCCTAACTTCTGACGTTATCTTCATGTATATAAGGGTGTCATCGGTAAATAATCTAACTTTGTTCTTTACATATAAAATCATTGTGGCAGGCTTTACGTTGTGGAAATCCAAATGAAAAGGATGGTATGAATAAAACTACAATTTTTTTATTTATAAATATATAGGAATCTAAATCTAGGCTACTTTTGTTTCACCCAATTGTCCCCAGCTCGACTCCAGACGTTTAAAACTGTTTCCATAAGAAATGCATGGTAAAGCTCACTTTTATCGCTTGCAGGATTTATTTCATTTGCAAAAATAAATCAGAAAGCATAGCCGTACGAAATCGAGATAAGCACCAAAGAAAGGGAAATTGAATGAGAAATCTTATTTTGTCCGTGGAACATTGCTTTCGATTTGAAATTGCGAGAATTTCGATCAAATAGACGAGCATTTTGTGATATTTAGTTTTGCAAACAACCGGTCCCCTTGCGAACAATGCCATTGTTGAATCCGGGCTCAGGCATTCTGATATTTTCCCCAGACACCCTAGAGTCAACGGACACTTCAGCTATTTGAGCATAAATGTAGAAATAAATTCCGTTTTTATCCATGCCTATGTAACATAACCCGTTAGAATTCGCTCGCAGTACCGATGACTTCCATTTTTATTAGTATTGTTTGTATCGTAGATTTTCTTCAATTTGGTCCATACTGAGACGTTTACTAGATTCTCACGTTCTTGCATTGTCGAAAGGAGGCCTCCGGGAAGAGGATCGCCACCCTCCGGGAAGTTGTCCGTCTCCCGTCGGCGCCACGCGAGTTGCATACCTCTCAGGCGCCCTGCCGACGCTCCTCGATTCGTGGACGATCGTACTGCGGGCGGCATAAGTCCTTAGGAGCGAAATCGATGCTCTGCTTTGGTGCTCGTGTTTTCCAATTGCCCCAGAGCACCATTTATTTAGTTGACGCAATTATTTAGCCTTAAAATCACTGGCTTCCTGTTGTTTCGGCGTCAATTAATTGGAGGAAGCCTTCGTCGTCCATTTTATAAATCGACGTAAATTGAGAATTAAATTTAGAAAATGTGTTCGTATTGGGGTTTGAGTGCAGGACTGCCATTCAAATAGCATATCAATAGTGAGTAGTATCAATAGTTTATTTCGTCTCGATTACATTCATGAACACAGTACGAGATCCTCATTGTATCAGTGACATTTCAAAAGGAAATTAGAAAAGAATAAATGAAAATTCACAATCTCACTCATCTTTCTCTTAATTACATTGAAGTATTAAAATATATTTTTGGGAGATTTAATCACAAATATTACATTACATGAAAGTGCATATCTCAGGGTCACACAGCTGTTTACATAGAAAGCTGTCACATGAAATGAACTAGGAAATTGTCATTGTATAACTTTCAATACATATTTATCACAAATATAGTAACTGATGCATTGAAATGCTATTGAACTAAGAAGGAATCTGTTTGAATCTTTAATGAACAAAATCTTTAATAAACTGTTCATAATTTAGTATTCAATTAAACTCTTCATGGATGTTCCTTGATGGATATGTAAATGAGTTACTCCAAGAACTCTACACTATCGTTTATCTATCGCTTTATTGGAATCCAATATTAGGGTATCTGTTAAGGTAATTCTTCGGTTAAAATGTTTCCCTGATCGTTACTCACTATCCAAGGCATTTATATCTAGAAAGAGAAAATTTTCTCTTGTAAGTGAATCTAAATTCCTTTATTTAATTCGTCATTTATCGTTTCACTGCATCCGTATTTATTCTTCCTCGATTAAAAACTATCCAGAGCATGGAATGAATTTCTTGCTACTTTAATTTGCAGTTTCATCGAAATTACGAAATATTCTAAACATTTTATTAAACTATGTAAATTTGCAGCAGCTATAAATAAAATAATCAGCATTTTTTTCTGTAGAAAATATTTGGGGCGTGTCGGGCTTGAACGAATCAGATGGTAGGCTATATCATTCCGGACATATTTGACATATCTTGGTGAAAAGCCACTTTTCGGAGGAATACTCGATGATATTCACGGGAAAGTTGTTTCAGGACGTATGCAGTGAAATATTTGTGTGTAATATAGGCAATTCACGAACCTTTTTCATATCATCCTGCGTTGCATTAAGCTTCAAAATATAATATTTTTGAAGTTTTTCTCATTATCATTGGACAGAAAGGCAATGCACAACTGGTACGCCGTGAATAAAATATCATGTCTTTTTATTCCCCCAATTTCATAAAATTCCAATTTTACCCTGATTGTAATGTGTAGTAGTGGTAATATTGTTAAAAGTGCTTCGACAGCTGAGGTCATTTCGCACGTAGGCCCCCACGAGGAATCGAACCCGGCGCCGCTTACGCCGAAGTCGAACGCGTTGCCCACTTGGCTATCCGGGAGCCTTAATTGTAATGTAATTTCCAAAGTAATAAAAGAGAATTTACTGGGGAAAGTTTTTAAATTTTCATTTCTACGCATGGAATTCTTTTTCTAAGCAAGTGGAATTTCTGTCTGAAGCTTTTTTCTGAATAAAGTATGGTCTAGTTCGAATCTAAGTTGGAATTGATGCGTAAGTGTTCCGTGGGAGGAAAAATATATTATTGCTTAACATTATACTCGTATTTGTCCTTATGTGGAATTGATTGGAATGTAAAACCTTTGCTAAGATATAAACATTTTTGGTCGAAATTAAAGTGTAAACCTCACTTAAAAGTGCTTTTCATGTTTAGTCAAATAAGACGTCAGATCTATTAGTACGAGGTCCTCGATTTGATTTATCATTAAGGCTCATAACTCTACTAGACTGTGTTATGAAGGAGCTCCTTTTATGTCTTGTCATAGAAATCCAAAATTGATACATTTTCTACTGTTGACGTTTTCAAAATTTTCCCTCCGGTCGAACGGCGCATGATTCGACATTTCCTAAACTTTCTTCTGAATTAGCGGGCATAATACCTCTGGAGGCAAACAGAACATCTTAATTCTGAAAAATAAAATGTGTAAATAAATGTATCACTCACACACGCAAATCTTTGAAATCTACCCTCTCATAATTAGATAGAACGGATTTACACTTTTGTTTGTTTTTACCTATAAATATCGTCGCTGAGAATTGAAAAAATCTCGTTTAAGTCCTTTATGTACGAATATCTTTCGTAAAATGATACTTCAAAACAAAATAATACTTAAAATTGAAGCAGTGAAATGAAACTTCATTCATCTCACTCTATGTTGGAATTTACGTGCGGTTGGTATTTTTGCCGAAAATGTATATGTAAATATATTTTCTATTATTCGAATTGTATTACCCTTTCCGTGAGTAAAATCATTGATTATAGAATTTTCAGAGAAAAAATACTAACATTTTTGACATTGCTGTCACCTTATTTTGAAATTCCAATTTACCCTTATCATCATGAAGAGAAAAGCAGCTGACCATAAGGTCGTTTGGTATTACAGACCTTTTTATGTTAACAATAATATTTTATGTTGGAATATATTGAATGTGTATTGTTTGATATTGAATTCATGATGATTGAATGTAAAGTATCGTGAAAAGGTTTAGTTCTGTTGAATTGTATGTTTTGGCCTTTCACGGATCCTGGGATGGGGGCGATCGCCTTCTCTTAGTGCAGTGCTTCTCAACCTTATATCATTCTACGTGTTGGTTCAAGCTTCGTGGAACACTAAATCTAAAACTAATACCAAAACAACTAAATTTTTGTACTAATTTATTAGTACAAAAATTTTTTTTATGGAATAGGATTATAAATTCAAATTGATGCAAAATTTGAAAAACACATTACCCTAGAATATTGCACTGCTTGCCAAGGGCTTACTTACGGCTCAGATGTATGCAGCGGTTGAGGTGTAGTGTCTAAGTGAGTGTGAAAAACGAGCAATTTATTACGGGTATGGCGAAGAGATTGAAGTAATTAAGCGCCGACAGAAGAAATGGGCGGGTCAAATATTGAGAGGAGAGGGATTGCTGAAGAATGTAATAGAGGGTAGAATGCAAGGGAAAAGACAGATGGGAAGGCAGAGGCAAAAGATGTTAGATGACATAAAGGGTGGGGTGAGTTACCATTTAACGAAGGAAAAGGCTATGAATAGGGAATTAGGGCACATGGACCTACCGAAAGGTAGAGCACTTAAGTAAGTAAGTAATGGGGAAGAGTTCTGATTAATAGCGTTAGCACGGTTACTTTTTATCGATTTGATTTGTCACATTGGCATTTTAATAGTGATCTTGAGACAGTCAAGACACTAAGGCCTTGCGTTATAAAGTATACTAAAGATGAAATTTAACTAACGTTCATTTTAGGGCCCCGTTACGTGAAGTTTTGCTAGAGTTAAAGTGAAGATTATAGTTATTCTCGTATATAAATGATAGATTAGCATGGAGATAAACAATAATCTTCACTTTAACTCTAACATAATATTATAAAGCTGGGCCCTAAAGTGGAATTTATCTATTGTTCACTAACAATAGATAAATTCCATCTTAAGTATACAAATAATCAATATAATTGGACCTTACTTCGTGGAACACCATTCAATAAATGAGAAATTATGAACTTGGCATTTTCAGCCATTTTTCTCCAGCCATCATCAGGCACAAGGCCGAAACCGGTCGGTTAATAAAATCTTTTGGAAAATACGAAGTCCATAGTTTCTCATTTATTAAGTATACATTATGATACCGGGTCTAAGATTAATTCTACTTAGGTTAAGGGAAGGAAGTGGTAGTACATGAGGAAATAGCATAAGGTCGCCCTCCCCTTGTCCATTCTACAGATCCGCCCCTGGCTAAAGCAGACTACGAGGTATTTGGCAAAGGAAACCACAAAAGTCGTCCCAATGGTATGTCATCCATCGGAATTAAGATATTCGCAAGTCAAAAATTTTGGAAAATGATCAATCCAGCGAAGGAAACTATTCTAAAACCATTGAAATATCGCTTAGGCCCTCAGTTCTGTAACATTTTAGCGCAGGCATCTTGGTGGAATGCATCGGTCATCGGAGTGGATGGTGGCGCAATCGGCACGCACGCACGCATTCCGTTCCGTTGGTTACATTTTTCTCAGGGTGGCGTTGCTCGCAGCGGCGGCTGAAATAAGAAGAGCCTCCTTCCGGGAAGTGCACTTGCCTCGGGGCCTTCCTCTCCCTCCCTCGCTGTGCCTCGCATCCGCACTACGATTCGAAAGTGGCCGATTCCAACGAACCAGATTCTCTCTCACCCTCCCGTTCATGCTTCAATCTTTCTCTCTCCCTGCCTTTCTCTTTTCCTCCACCTCCCTCGGTATTTATGTCGCATTATCTCTTTAAAGTTAGATAAATCCCCACTAGAGCATGTTGGACTCTATCACCGCAGCAATAGAAATGCTTGGACGTTTATGGTAAGATTTGATGATATGAGAGAGGGAAGATGGCGATAAGGAAAGTTCGTCGAGATTAAATATGTGATAACGCCGAATTATCGTTGATTTGATCTTATTTTTTTAATAGAGGTACTTCGGAGTGGAATAAGTTACCTGGATCGCTCTTCAAGCACTTGCCTGAAAATTATGAATCTTTTGATAAGAAATATCGAATTCAATCGGGCGATCTTTGGCAGAAAATTTCCATGATTATTGATACCAAAATCTGGCTAAATCCTTGGACTTGGTATTGTGCTGTTTTAGGATAACGTACGGATGAATATTTAGGATTTTTACTGTAATGACTATGATTCTGGAGGAAGTAAGGGGTTGCTTGACAGGATGATGCACGGTAGAGACGTTACGGTGGCCATGAACATCTAAAAATCCTAAACCATGTTGGTGACACATCAATAGTATATGGATGCATGTTTGTACTTTGTACGTACGCAATAAACTGTCACTAAATCTCGTTTTGATACATTAATAATAATGTTGAAAACGAACAGGATTGAACCGAAAAAATCGTTATTTTTGGTCGAAACCGGGGAATCGCTATTTATAGCTCAATTGAACCAAAAACTTTACAACCTTTTCCAGGCTAAATGAACCGGAAACAATTATGTTTTTCAAGGCATAAAACTAAAACTGAACCGGTCATTCTAATAGACAGATTCGGACTTTAGCTATTACTTTGAAAACCGATTTTTGTAGGAGTCTATCTTAGTACGAACCGAGACATGGTTTTTGAGTGAACTGGAACGAAAACCGGAAAAATAGAAACAACTACTCGTTATCCTGAATAAAGGATAATGGTTTGTAGATCAAAGGATCATGGGAATTTAATACATCTACGTCCTCTTTACCTTTAGAAGCGCTGTCACTTATGTAGCATATGTAGTTGATGGATAGATCCTTAACTACGTGGAATTCCATTTAAAGTAAAATAGCGGTGCTATTAACTTTCTGTTCAGGTTCTACTCTATTTAGGCCTAATTATCTTGTATGGTCTATACCTTGTGCGAAAAATTCTAAAAATCGTTCTTGTTGGTCGCTTTTTATTTATGAAGTTGTATATTTGTTGGACAGAGAAACTCTTCCATACTTCGATCATTTAAATTAGAACTCTGCAATTACCTTTCAGTTGATTTTTCTTATTTTTTCCCTCGTCTTCTTTTAATTTTTATATTTAAATTGTATTCTTCATCATCATATTTATTTAAATTGTATAATTGTATTCTTCGTCATCATATTTATAGTGTGGAGATTGTTTGTTAGTGTTGTTACTCTATTTTCCTAGGAATTTCCCGAAGTATCACGGATTTCTTACTTTTTTTTAGGTGGATAGTTTTGGAGTCAGTTTAAGTCACACCCACGTAAGAGAAATTTGGTTTCTACTTTGGGAAGCTAGACTTATGTTATTTTAAAGTAGAAAATTAAAGATAGAGTATGAATTACAGTCGTACCCAGCGTATCTAGAATTCACTTTAATTAATCATTCCTTGAAGTTTAATAAAGTACTCACTAAGAAACATCCTCGACTGTTTCCTCTTTGAATAGGTATCTATTCCAGGTGTAGGAATGATTGATCATCGATTTATTATAATGCTTTTGAACCTGAGATAGATACTAGATTTATATAAGAAGACGGCAAGTGACATTAAAGTAATTTTGATGTAATGATTGCGCTATAAAAAAATCTTTCCAAGTCTCGATTATTCCCTGGATCACCCACTTATGTATAAAGCTCAAAATCCTATTTGGAATCTTATGTGAAGATGTCTCTAGCGACTTTCCCCAAAATGCGAATTGACTGCTTGAGTATATGTATGCGAATTAGTTGTAAACCTCAGGAAAGTTCGAGCAAAATACGAACGAGATTTGACGCTTTCCCGGGATAAAAATTACGTTTATTGCAATCGAGAATTAAAATTGCAAATTTTAGCGACCTCCCGTGAGATAAAATAATCGTAAATTCCCATGGTCTACATTTTCATTCCCAAGATACGGAAATTTATTCTGGAAAGTGAGTTTAGCGGGAGTGCGAGGGCTTTAGGAAAAATCCCCTTTAAATCAGTCTAAGCTGCCATTCCCTCTTTCATCTCTTCCTCTCTTTCTTCCATCTCTTTCTCTGGAAACTGTCCCGTTACCTACTGCTCTCTTTCCACTACCATATTCCGCTTCTATGGGCGAATTCCAGTTTATTAGAAAGTTTCATAGACATCCCTTGGCTTCCCGCTTTCTTTCCTAAGCCCCTCTCAACCGATGCTCGACTCTTTCGCTCCTTTTTCATTCATAACGCCTTTCTTCTCTTTCCAAAGCTCCTTTCCCTAGCTCACTCCTCAACCCTTGCTTAAACACTTTCCTTTTCTCCTTTCCCTTCAAGATTCATTGATTCCCTCCGCTGACCTTCTGATATTTACCGGCTCCTATTCATCTATCAACGTTAAACTTATTTATTCGTGAATGACTTACCCTTATGCATACTTATATACCCTCTATTTGCATCAATTCGCAGTTTAGAATGTTTTCTACGGGAAACGCCGCTTCCATGCTGCTGTTTGACTGTAAAAAGAATATGAGACGAAAAGACTCATTTGCTGAGAAACATACCGCGTTTCCCCATGCATAAGACGCACCTTGATTTTTGGGCCAGAAATTTGTAAAAGAATACCTAACGTAAATACCTAAGTAAACCTGAAGTATTAAGTGCGAATGAAATTAGTGCGAGCACAACAAATTATATGTCGCTATTTTTCACACTTGTTATTCCACTACCTGCGACGTTTGTAGCTTGGTTATCTTCGTAGGCGTGCGTAGCAGTTGTTTGAAAGAAATTACAACCATTATATAAGACGCATCCTGGTTTTAGATCGCAAATTTTTCGAAACAAAGTGTCTTATAAATGAAGAAAATGCTGTAATTTAAAGTCGCGGCTTTGTATATTATGTAGTTAAATGTCCTATTATGACGTTTATTTCGGGCTAATTTTTTTTAAGTGAAGCCTAAATATATCCCACTCCTCGATTAAATTTTTGTTTTTAATTCCTTCCAGATCGCTGGTTCTCATTTCTGGAACTCCCTACCTGACTTAATCAAACATTCTAGATTGGGGTGAGTATTTAAAGAAAAGTTATTTAATCATCCTTTAACTGAAATTTAAAAAAAATTATTTTGTTTTGTATTTCATACTAATTTTGATTTCTCCTTCTGTGTTTTATATTGATGTCCAATGCTACTGAGCAATTTTTGTATTTTTTTCTGCTCAATGGGAAGATCCCTGAGCAAATTATTATTTTTATTATTATTATTATAGTTAAATTGCTTTGTTGTACACAGAAAAGACTCACTTTTCTCGCCTCTGAGGATGCACTCCTTGAGTGTGAAACGTGCGTAAGGTTTGACTATCCCGTTTTTTGGTGGTTTTCGGATTGTGTGACCCCTGTTACATTTTGCCACCAGCGGCACTCCACTTATTTATATATCTATTTGTATGTAGATTTGTAGAAGTTTGCTCTGTATATAGAATATATACTTATGTGTAATAGATGTACGTCTTCCTTTTCTAAGAGTAAGGTTGCTGTCTGATGGAACTAAATCGGACTTATCAAATTTTGAAAAGACTGAAAGCGAGACTGGACCGGAACGCTGCATCGAAACTTACTTTAACTAAGTTTCCCACACCTGTTAGCTGCTTAAAGTATGTTCAAGATAGGAAATTTTTTACACTTACCGTTTGAATAGTATCTCTTTTTGTATCTAAGAATATTCTTTTGTTGCCTTCGATAAAAGTTATGCAAAAATTGCATTTGTCCAGCGCTATGCTTTCAAACTAGAACGGTCAACGGTACTATAAACGGGACATATTGTCAGGCTGCCTGCAAGGGTTTTATTCACCTCTCCCATTATAATACCATCCGTTCTTCCCTTAAATGTTTCTCTGGGGAAACTTGATTGGAGAATGATAAAGCCCAGTCATGTCATCCCAGAGATACTCCTTTTCAATTACGTCGCGTATTTGTAAGACAGATTGACATTTCCTTAACTTTTTTTGTGTTTTTACGGGTATCTTTTAAATTAAAAATTAAAGCCATCTGTTTTATCGAGAGATAAAAGAAGGGGCTCATTAGTCTCGATCTCGCACAAGAAAGACATCAATCAATCGAACTCTTCCTGAGTTTCTCTCCTCCTTCTCAGCTCTTCATTAACATCTTAAGATTCCCCTCCTCGTCTTCTTTTATCCCCACTTTTTCAGCTCTTTTGTTCGTATAATCCTCGTCCTTGTTTTCATATACTTCACGAAAATGAATGGTCTAAAGATGGTGGATTGAAATTTGCCTCATTGTGTTCATATTAAGAAAAATAAAAGAGTAAAAGGTGGAGCGGCCAAGTTCAGGTCGAACGTAGCCCCTAAAATAATCTCTTTATATCGTTATTCAATTCTTGGAACTGATATTCGTTTTCTCACGTCACTCCATTCTTCTATTTTCTTGCTTTTCCGTTCTTGTGAGTCCTTCCATTGCTTTTCCACGTAAATAAATTTCCAGGAATGAGGGAGGATTAAGATAAATAAGTTCTCTTTCGCTCCTTCATGATGTCGTCTGGCCTAGTATTCGAAAATGTAGGAATAAAAGTTACATATTACTTTCCTGAGAATTTGTTACAGTAGTTGCAGCACAGTCTACTAATATATATTTAAATCAAAATATATACTATAACAGCCTTTCATATTTTCCTTCTTTAAGCATTTTATACATTCTTTTTTCAATAAATTTTCTTTTTTCAGTCGTTTCACGGTTAAGTAAGAGAGGGTGTTTCCATTTAGTAGTGGGGTATAAATAAACATCAAAAATCTTTGAAAATAAAAATCTTGGTGATGGTGATGGAAAATAGTCTTATCTTCACATTTGTGAAATTTGTAGATGTTACTGATAAAAAATTAATTTAAAAATTTAACATTTAAATCTGGAGCCATGTTCAACACCTTAAATCATGCTGAGCAGCGGCAAGATTTCAATACTTTTCACATTGTCTAGAGGTTTAAGGGTACACTATTTTACTATATTTTAAATTCATATTTTTACTTTAACAGTTGACATGATACAGTGACGTATAGTTTTTCAGTTTAAATCCAGGGACTGAACTTCATTCAAATTGACCCACAAATCACACGGATATATATGAGCCTATGAGTCAGTGATGCAAAAATTATTAAAATAAAAGTCAACTTACAACTAACATCTATGGTAATTAATACAATTATAAAAGTCCTAATTTATAATAATGCTAAACCTAAATCAATACAAAAATGAAAAACAAATAAAAAATTATATGAGATGATGTAATTAAAAAAATCATCCATTGGAAAATATTATTTCCAAGAAACTTAAAAATATGATAAAATTATGTTACGATAAATATAATCGCACAGCCGTGTTCAAGTTTAATTTTTTATTATAAAACAGGTATACTTAAACATACTTATTTCACTCTATACTGCATTTACAACTGATGAAGAATATTATAATGATAAAGATCTTAATTTAGGAGTGATCGATTCTTAAAATACTCTTCATCTTATTATCAGTAACACTACTTTGTAGCGCAATGAAAAATAGGGATAAAGAATAAAGAAGAAGAAAAATACGTGAAAAAAAACAATAGAATTACTTACGAAAAATTATCCATTGCTGGATAATAACCACAAGGAAGATGGATTTAAAAAGCCTTCCCAGGATTAATAATTAAATGAATGTGAATCCATTGTAATCGATCCCTTGTAGTATTAATATTAATGACTCTTTTTTTAATTATATCCTTGAAGATGCAATGTAAACTTTCGCATAATCAAAGAAAATCCGAAAAAACAGGAAACTTCATCTCAGGCTCCTTGATGTATTTTATACATCTAAATGGACCAAATGGAGTAATGGGGATGTATGAGTAAGATTACACGAATGATGAACGTGGAAACGGGAAAAGAAGCCCCAAAATGGTGCAATATCATTACGAGTTAAGGCGTCGTATTATCGTAAAAAACCCGAAATCTGACGCGAAAGGCACCAATTCCCTCGTGCCATCCGTATTGCCCGGCAAATAAAGTAATATGTTTGTCCATCAGTTCTTATTTTCCCCTCCGTTTCATTCCCTGCAACCCGCCCTAATTCCTTTCCCCTTCTACCCCGCATTCTTCTTCGTCTCCCCCTCTTCTCTTTCCCCTTCCCTTCCACTCTCATTCTTCCCTTCTCTCCCTCCCACGCCCCTGCGCCATCATGCGCGACCTTTCGCGTCATCGACATTTATTCTCCTTACATTATAACCCTTCGCATCGCCAATCTCTTCCCTTCCTCTATCCCGAAACCAATTCCCCGCCAGACAAATGTTTTCGTCGCGCAGGCCCTCGGAATATCGGTGAATTTTTAATGCCCTGGACCGTTTTTCCCGAAGTCCTTGGAGGCGCGGGGAAATAGACGTTTTTGCACCGACGCTTGTATTTCGCTAGGGTGGGTTCGGCTCCTATGCTAGGCCCGTCGACCGCTTTGCTTGCGAGGACGACTGCGCCTTTCCTAAGCGATCTCCCGAGTCTCTCTGCATTCCACGGGAGAGCGGATCGGAGGAGCCGGAGCGCCCAGAATGAGTTCAGGATGCGTTTTTTTTTGTTCGTCCCGGTCTGAAAAATAGTGTCGACGATAGCGATAGTGAAGTTGAATTCAGCGAGAATTGTGGAATCCTTCGAGGATCTTCAGGGTAAACCTCCTCATTTAATTTAGCTTCCTTAGCCATAATTTGAAAAAGTGACGGCAATAAAATATAACGACGATTTTTGCGATTTCCTATTTTTATTATTAATACTGCAAGAAGAGCAGCGTAAGGCCTAAATCTGTTTGTAAAGTTAACCGAAGGCCGGTCGAGACTTTATCCCATCTACCATTGCTAACCGAGAGCTAGGAGAGGGAAATTAGGCTTACTAGGCAAGATGAGGAGTGAGGTAGTTTGCCTTTACTTTCCTCACTGAGAATGCTGTAAGCAGAAAAGTATTCAGCCCGAAGGCTCATCTCCTCTAAAATTAGTAACCAAGAGTTGTCTGTAGGGTATTCAGCCCGAAGGTCGGTTGTTTCCTCATCCACTTCACCATCAGCTACGAAGAGCTAGGAGAGGAAAATGAGGCTTACTAGGCAAGATGAGGAGTGAGGTAGTTTGCCCTTGCTTTCCTTGGCAGAAAGCTATAAGCAGAACAAGCCCACATTAGTGAAGCACAATGACCCTACGAGTAACACTGTTCGTAACATTGTATAACGAGAAACCTTAATTAATGTCATTATTCAGCATAACTCATACCTCATAAGCTTTCATACCATCGCAGCCATGAACAAGATTGAGACGAAAGTAAATGGAAGATACATTTTCTCTCTCCTGTGCCAAAAGACTAATGAATAAAGGCCTCAATACTGCAGGCAACAGAAAGGATGATTGGAGTTGAAAATGTCTTGCGAGACCAGGAATTTAACTCTGGATCTCTCCAATTCCGGTGGAAGGAGAACATTTAATTTTAAAAGAAAATTGAAAATTTTTAGAAATATCGCGTGAAGATATACTCTGTAGCCCAACATTGAAGTCTTAAGTACTTAATAATCCCCTGAACTTAAATACCTGTTGTAAATTCTCAGAGTAGTAGTATTGTTAAAAAGTTCTTCGATACCGTAGGTCATTTCGCACGTGGGCTCCCTCCGGGACTCGAACCCTGGACCGATTTCACCGAAGTCGAACGCGTTGCCCACTTCGTTATCCAGGAGCCCCAAACTACTCAAATAATGCAAATGACTATCTTTGATAAAGATTTGTGAATCTCAAGATAAGCGTAGTTAAAGGGTAAAGGGCCTGAGAAAGTCTGTCGAGACAGGGAATCAATCCGCGGATCTTCCGAGTTCGAGCCATCTTGAATAGCAGTCTCAGAACTTCTTCCTATCACTTATAATATGTACGTAATATTTACCGCGTAAAATAAAGAGAAAGATTACAAACATTTGGTGATCCTTAACGTTTGGTGATCCTTCAAGGAAACGCTCGCGCTCCTTAGTTAATCTTACTCGATAGCTTTGATAAAAATATAATAATCTTTACATATGTTGGGAGACGTGTTATCTGCTATTGCGGCAGGTACACAAAGCCGAAAATGGAAAATTATGCGTACAAAAATCAAATAGCTCAATAAATAGCGCAGAATTGTTAACATGTTCATTAAAGCTTACGCAGCGTAAATGAATCAGCAAAGTATACGTTGAGTACTCAATGCCAACTATCACAGTACAGAAAACCAAAAGATATGTGCACACTCTGATGGAATTCGAATGCCGAAATCTATGATTAGTTCACTGTCCTTTCTTAAAATGCTAGATTTTGTTTTCTTGATCGGATCTAGATTTTTTATAGATCACCGTAACGAGATCTAGAATTCAAAACCAACGATCTGAAAAGAATTTCGGAAAATATTTGTGTCTTGAGCATCAGCTGAATAAGGAGATAAGATTCACTCATAGAGAGCCTCAATAAAGTTAATTATTTTCTTTTATCTATCGTGAAGAAGCCTGGAAGCCATGGCCGAGAAAGTCGATTTGATTTTAATCAACAACATAATTCCATAAACAGGTTAACGCTATGTTAATAACGCTAAGTAAATCTTTCCATGTTCCAGTATCTCGATGATATGATAAAGTGGAAACAATACACTCCTCTATCACCGAATTTATCCCAGCCGCTTCTCTTACACCTAAATCTACGTTTCTGCCGTGAAGCCATATTCTTCTCCTCATCACGTCATTTAAATTTCAAATGTCATGATGTTCAAATGTCATCAAACCTTTTCTCATCTTCCAGAAGTGATAAGTTATCTATTTTAGGTTTGTATTACACATATATGTGATTTTTCCAGAGCAATTTATTATGGAACTACCGGTTTCGGTTATATAGCCATCATCAGGTTCACAGAACACTTTCACTTTTCTGTTCACAGAATAGTGTTCTGTGAACCTGATGATGGCTATGTAACCGAAACCGGTAGTTCCCGAATAAATTGCTGTGGAGAAAGTACATATCTGTGTAATATCATGAATTTCCACAATATCACGGCCGCCTCCGTAGATTTTATTTTAGGTTTAGACTGAAATTAAAAAAAAAAACCTTCTCCTCTATTAATAGCATTATCTCATAATTCAGTAAGATTAGAGGAAGATTCTCCTTATGGTGGGATGATTTTTAAGCGTAGAACTTTACACAATACATTGGGGAAATTCCAATTCAGGGCAAAATCCAAGTTATTGAATGAAAATAAAACAAACAAGTGGATGTTTTTCAATACCAAAGTATATTTTATTCAATTTTCCTTGTTATATTAATTTTTTTAATGGATTACTACCAAATATCGGTAGAGAAATTCATGTCGATAGAATAAGGTTATGTGATACATAAGTGAAGGAAATGGAAAACAAAGAAATATAATGTGGTGGACCTATATGAAGAGGAAACACAGCTTAATGATTACATAAACGGCTACTTATGGAGTTAATTTGTTTGTAATTTAGCGTTATCGGTGCCTTCATGGGAAAAATTCATCTTAAGAGATTCTTAGACGAATTCTGTCTGTTAAACATGAAAAACTTCAGAAAAAGGCCGCTATGAAATTTTTCTAATGTGCCATTACCTCAACTGACGGAATTCAATCCAGAATCGCCTTCGTTAGGCAAAATTTGAGTTCTCCCAGGGCTCGAAACCGAAAGTCTCATAAGAATTGCCAAAAACACTACTACACTGTTTTCCTAGTAAACAAGGTTGGCCATAATCGTATCTTACTTTGTCATTTTTGATTCTTTTGGTTTTCGCGTATGTGCAAGCGTACTCCAAAACATTTCGAAAGACAGCGAAAATCTTCCTTAGAGTTTAGATAGAACTTTCTCGATAACCGACGTGTTACCGTATATTACTTTTGCGTACAATCATGCATTTAGAGCACAGACGATCTCGTTTCACTATCGCGATACTTATCCCCATTACGAACGCGATGATTATTAGGAATTTAATTATTAGTATCAACGTATAAACGTCCTTAAATGTGCAAAAGAGGCAATATTTAGTCTTTTACGGCGTTAATTGGACTTCATTTGAGTTGAAATGACTCTTCGATGTATTATCAAGGTAGATATGATTATAAAGACCGGATATGGTGACTTCGAAGTCCTTCTGGATTTCGGATTCTCCGAAGACCTCACTCGAAGATAAGCGTCTGATGAAACACCTGTACGCCTAAGCATCGTCATCACCACATATATCGCTGCGGGCATCGCTTCGCCTTATCTTCCACTACAGAACTTCTCTTCCACTCCTCTCTCTTTCTTGACCTTCTCCAAAAGATTTTAACATCTTTTATGGGAAGTGAACTTATATTATTTCTTTTGAAATCCGTTCTTCTCCTTCTTCTTCGTTAAGTACGTTTTCTTCCGTCTCTTAACTTCTTTTCTATTGAAAGGTTTGGTGCTTTCCCGGTGAATATGGTGTAGAAATATTTCTCGGGTTTCCAGCAGGGTGGTGGAGTGGATCAGGTCCGACGTTTCGGCTGCTAGCTCTGCAGCCATCTTCTTCTTTTCCATTAATTTTATACGGCTTTTATTAATTCTATCGTATCGTTAATTTATCTCGGCGCATAGAAGGAAAATGTGATTTTATGCTTAAACTCAATTCATACGGAATATGGTGAGTGACTGTTTCAACGGGATATCTCGTGTTCCCATCATCTAAAGCTGTCATGAAATATCTGGCTTCTCTGGTGTCGTATTCGTAGATAAGCAAGTTGTGTCTGTCAATTATAATACCTATTATTGATCCACTGTTTAGTACATACATAAGTGTTCTACCTTCCGGTGAGTTCATATTTAATATTCCCGATTCAAAGCCATTTCACTCGTTTCTTGATAAGTTACCCCGCCATTTAGGTCATCTAACGTCTTGTTTCTTTGCCTTCCAATCTGTCTTTTTCCTTGCATTTTACATAGGATTTAGAATTTTTACAAAATATAGGCGTTCATTATAGTTTCTATGCACTGAAAACCGTATCATTTTAACGAAAGGCTCCCAAGCTCATAGTTATAATGAATCTCAATTGGGAAGATTTCCATGGTGGCGGACGACCTACTTCAGTTTCACACAATAAAAGTTCATTATAAATTTTTACTTATTCATCTAACATGGCAATATTTTGGATTTGTTCCAAGTTACTCTTTTATTGCTTAATTTCGTTCAAAATGCGTTTCAGTCGCGTTACAGCCACCAATCGATAATGGAAAATCGCTTGAAAAGCTAAGGAAACATTTGATTTCTCGGAAACAAGAAACATATCAATTGACTACTATTTGTTATTGAAAGCCTCCGGTTGAGGACCCTCGGGCTGTAAAATGCATTACACCATGAAGTCGGAGTAGGAGATGGGACAGGTTACGGGGATAAAAATGCATTTAATTCCTTTTTTTGACATATATTTGCTATTCTCTCCTTCTTAACTTCCAATTTTTTTAACTACCCTAATCCTTTTTTATAATTGCTGTATTCTTTATTTAAGGTAAGATGAACTTTACTGCATTCCTTTAATTTTGGTTTATCAATTTCTTCGTTTTCATTCAATAGATTCACATACAGTGATGCCATCGATTTGACAAACAAATTGAACTTTAATCATTAAACTCGAGATAATTTAGGCTCTGGTTGTATTAAAGTAGTATTGCAGACTTCTTTCTTATAAATTCTGCTTCTAATTAATTATTAACATCGCAATTGTGTATTTATAGACTTACATCTGAAATTAAACCCAGCAGCATTTACAATAGCTTAATAAGGTCTTCTTCCATATCGAAATTACTTTACCCTGTAAAGTTTTAAAAATCCCTAACCAATAAACTATGTTTGCGAAGGAGTTACCTCATGGTGGGCTATATAAAAGGGAATAAAACTCTTCGTACTATTCCACTGAAAATGTTTGCTGAAGTAAAATGTTTTAAAAATTCCTCATTTTGCTACTCAAAGGATCATCATCAGAATAGATCTGTCCTGGGACATTTGATTAAACATTTCCAAACTTGTCTATTTTTTGCCTGGATTTTCATTTCCTGGTAAGTTTTGTTTGCTCCCAAATCTGTTAGCATGTTAAATTTTCGTCTTCCTTCCCTCCGTTTTCCTCGTTCTTTCTTTCTATAATCCTACTCAGTAGGCAGTCATGCCTCATGACAGTTTACTTTCCTTCTCTTCATCGTGTTAATGATTGATTTTTTCTCTTTAATCCGTTATTCTCAAAGGATATTATATCATTAAATTTACTATGAGTGATTTATATTCCTTAAATCTTATTTTTTCGGTGCGGATGTGTCACCGAAAGAGTTAAACTGTAATGTATATGTACCCAACCGCTACTTTTGTATAGTGTCATCAAATAGCATCCGTAAGGCCTGATAAAATTACGCGACAGTACGTTACAGTATTAAGTATGAATTAAGCATTTCTGCAAATTTCATCTAATGAAAGGAAAGCAATTTTAATGGAAAGAAAATATTTTTAATTCAATCGCAAATTCTTGTCGTAGAACATGGCTGATAATACTTTATTATAGAATAGAATAGAATAGAAACGTCTTTATTACGGACGAGATTGTGACTTTAAAGTCCCGTCTTACGTCTAACCCATATTATGAATTATGGAATTGATGAATTATGTTTAAATTGGGATGAATTCCTTCCAATTAAAACTTATGTTTTCTTACTTGACTTGTAAATGAAACCAATATAATTCATCCATATAATTCTTCTTCTATCCTCTGTACCATCCTTGAGCCCTGGGCAGGGGAAGAGGGAGCCGCTTGGCTTCATCTGCCTCAGGTGAAATTTAAAAAAAACAAGTCAGTTTCCTAAGAAAATTTTAAAATTATGTGTTTTAATAGTGTTCCCGGATAGCCAAGTGGGTAACGCGATTGCCTTTGGAGTAAGCGATGCCGATTTCAATACCCGGTGGGAACCCATATTTGCGAAATGACCTTAGCTGTCGAAGAAGCGTTTTTAACAATGCTATTGCAATTTTTTGTATCACAAATTAGTTTTTATTAAATTTGGTTTTGATTAGTTTCGAATGGCTCTCTCTCTTGCCATATTGGACGCACGTGCAAGAGTAAAATGACCTCAGTTCGACAATTATGATTTTCTCTAGGGAATTATGGAACTGTGTGCTCAATGAGCATTGATATTTGCGGTTAATGACCGTATCGGATCACAGATACGCGTCAGTTTTTGGGTCAAATCAAATTACTCTCGGCGCTTATGAATTCCATTCGAATTTTCGATATCCCTATTCTCTGAAGACTCGTAGGGTATCCTTTGATTTCGCAGAATGGCTCGTAATTGCCCGTGAAACTCATTTGCGATCGGCCACTGCTTTCCATTCTGAAATCATTGTTCGACCCCGTGGAAACATTATTGCTCTTATATTTCCCGTGTGTGTATCCACGTTTACCAACTGATATCCACACACTCCTATTTCTTGCTACTTTACGAAGGCCTAGTTTTACATGGGATATAATAAAAGGGAACGTAGAGGTCATGCGTTTCTAGGAACATCGCCAATATTTTACGCATTCGATTTGCATTCGTTGTAGGCTTATTATTTTTCCGGTAAGAAATTAACTGCAAGGCAAAAATTGTCTCCATAAAAGCTCCTGTTATTGGCTATTAAATGTTTTAATAATTATTTTTGAATTACAGAGACTTCGACCGAGATAGAAAATTAAATTTTAAAACTAATAAAGAAATTTTAGAAATATCATAGATAAATATGCTTGGAGGATCACTATAATGTTTAAAATATTAACTGTTCCGTATTATATAACCCGAGGAACAATATTTCCATCTCGACTAATACGCTGGATGTCAAGTTTTACTTTTTGGTAGTAATATCCTCTGTGATTATTTTACCTGTGCCACTAATTATTGTCCCCAGTATTTATCATTTGATCTAGTAACGTGTTAACATGGAGAGAGGCATAATAAGCATATCAATGTTTACTTATAATACTATTAATGTCACTATCCTTTATTTATAACGTGGCGTGATAAACGCCGTGAAATTGGAGCTCTCCCACTATCACTGAATTAAATGTGAACACTATTAAAAAATTAACCTCTTTTTTTATTTCACAATTTCCACTTCGTTATAATTAACGAGAATTTGACGTATTTATTACAGATTGCATATTAAACTAAATGAAGTAATTTGGTCATGAATTCATCGTTTGTTTAAATTGAAGTAAATGAAATCATATATTACCGGTCACACTATTTTTATGCCCCAAACTTTTGCTTTCCTTTTATCGATGTAATTTGCTTACGCTTTTTGCAAGATTTAGCGGCATTGATAAATGTTTCTCAGATGAAAAGTTTTCCTTTCAGAGTTCAGCTATAGTAAGTATCAGCCATCCATATTCCATCCTCTAACTCAATCTTTCCATTTAATTTTACTCTAAGTCTTTATGGATTTCCTTCTTAATTTTTTCACATGAGGGGTAGTTTTGATTCTTTGACTCATAGTAAAACCCAAGCATAATTCAAACTAAAGACATCACCATTTGCGTAAGACTTAAATTGCCGGCACAAGTGTGACGTTTCTGTGAACTTCGTGAGAAATCACCAGGAAAATTGATTATAGTCGGGAGACCTCCGTCTCGCCAGGCCCTTGTCAACATGTCTTGCGACACCGGGCAAAATTATCTCCAGCTCTTTCCCATTCCAGTCTGATTATTATGGATATGAAAGTCCTTAATGTCTCTATTCACTAATCTCTCTGTTCAGAGAAAATATTGGACCATTATTACTATTCAAATTAACTTTACTATTAATTTCTTTACGATTTCAAAAACTTACTCGTGAAAATTTTTGGAAAAATTTTTTTGCGTACTATTCGATCGCTTTTTAGTAAAGTTTTTGGATTTTAATCCTTTGCACTTCAGCTAATACAAGGTTCCGGATGTTATGTATTTTTAGATGGACTTGTTAATTCAATTCGCTGATTTTTCGTTGTTCGTTTAGAGAAACTGACTGACTGACTACTAGAAATGCGTTCACATATTATATATCTTTTCGCTAAATATGTTTAGGAGTAGTTCGGTGAAGAAGAAAGGGAACGCATCTTTATTTTACAAAAAACCCTAAAGTTGAGAAGTTGATAACCCTTTATCATTTGGTAACATCGACTTTTTTACACTGCACTGCACTTTAATTAATAAACTTTGTTGCTAAACTCTCTCTGAAGTAACCAACCAAAGTAAAATTTTAATATTAAGTCCTCGATCGTTCGGTAGGGAAAGATATAACCGCAGCGTAGCAACGGCCTAACTGAAATAAGGTGCGAGAAGTGCTTAGTTTACGATGCAAAGTCCTGATGGTAGAGACCCTTTTCATTGAAATTTTCTTATGTAGTGAATAATTAATTACTGACGAGGAATTGTGATAGAACACTGAACAAACGTAGCAGAAGTAAAGCTACACCGGTGTTGCTTTGAAAGATATTTTCACCGATGAAAGTAATTTATCTTCGCAAATTAAATTAAAAATTGTTTCATTAACAAACACTTTCATAATTCATTATTTTCTGGAAAATATAAAATCCCATTTCAAACTGTGAACATTCTAGTTCCTCCTGAACTCGAGTTCCAATATGCTTCATTATCACATGCATACAGCGGCGCATTTATAATGGTTTTACATGGGCTCATCTTAAAGATTGCTACTTATTATATGCTGAACTTGTAGAACTTTAACTTTGTTGTTGAATTCATGATTTTTAGGCTTAATTTATTATGTCACACAATGCTATGTTTTCAATGAAAGAATAATGTAAGTGGTATTTATCTAATATATTTGAAACCTGTAACTATCACCATCCGCCCTTCTCGGAAGGTGTACTTTCCTTCGTCACTTACATGATTACATAAGGATCTTTATGGAAGCAAAAATTAGGAAGTAATGAGTAATGATGTCATTTGGTTGGATGGGCTTCGTAAACTTTTTAAAGATGACGTAAGGACTTTGAAAAACGTAGATTTTTCCGTGGGATGAAAGAATACCGGAGCAAATTAACTTACTTTGATGAAACACTGCGCTTTTCATTTGCCAGCATTAGAGTGAGTTAGGGAAATTTGTTTAGAATTTAATGGAACTCTTACAATGTAAGTGATGTAGTCAAGTCGTGCCTTGTGGAAAAATGCCTGGCTAACAAGATAAATTGTGTAATTTCTCTGAATTACAAAACAGATAATGGCTTGTTCTTCCTATAAGTGCTATTTAGTGAAGAAAATCTAGTAAGGAAATTACGTAGGATAATAAATTATTTTCCTATTGTAATAAACCTAGCTTTATGATATTTCAATGAGAATGTAAGACGCAACCGGACTTGATGAGGGCTGAAATAGTCCAAAAGTTGCCTTTGAACGTCTGGGGAGTTTGAAGGAGTTATTTAGTTTCATATTATATGGTTTCATATAGATTTAGATACCATGTCGATATAGATATGGTTTCATATTTAGAGATTGTCCAACGTAAAGCAGCTCGGTTTATTATTGAAGATTTCAGGTTTCCATAGAAGTGTTTCGGCTACGATCAATTCCCTCGGGTGGGGTTCTCTCCAGGTGAGAAGAATTTATTTCCGACGGAAGATTTCCGAAAAATTGACCATTACAGAACTCGTCGACGAGATAGTTGATTTTGTCATTCAAGAATATATTCTCGAACTCCGAGAGAAAGGAGAGAAGTATTACGAAGAAATAATAGCCAGGACGGATAACTATTTCTGCTTCCGTAGAGCATTAAAAAAACTAATTGGCGTTACATTTATATTTACTTTAGTCTTACAATTAGATAGGGATGATAATAAACCCCTATTGATTAGGTTAGTCATGCTAAACATTAGCTGAGGGCCTCTTCCGAAGGAGGACCACAATAAAGAGTTTGCAGGGGGATACAGAAATAATACTGTGTAGCAATTCCAGCAATATTATGTGAAATTACTTTAGTGGAATACTTAATTGCATAATTGAATTGTTACACAGTACTATTTCTGTATCCCGGTATGGGATTTCACGAAGTCAAGGTTTCTTCGATAGATTTTTTTTTTTAATTTGCAGTAACTTTTATACAAAGTTAAGTTCAAATACCTCACATTTCTGTACATAAGTTAGTATCCAACCAACGCTAACTTATATTGATAGAAAATTATTAATACTTCTTATTAATATTTCAGCAATGAGTGAACATAGCAGAGATCCAGTTTCACCAGAAGCATTTAAAAACCGGTCGCCCATATTATTAATTAACAATAAAACATTTCTTGTGATACTGAGACTGCTATTTTCCCTCATTATATTTATGGAGTTGCACTTGCTAACGGCTGCATCAATAACTATATTAAACATTTCCTTTCTTGCCCCTGTTGCTATAGAGCTTTATAAAGTGTTAACTATGGCAAAATCGGTAATTTCGTCGTAATAAATAAATCGTAAAATTCCCTACTAGGGACCGCACTAGATCTTTGCTCCTCTGGTAATCTTAATTCGCTCTTCCGCGTCTGCCTTCCGGCTAAATTGGTAAATGGGAGAATATAATGCAGTGTGTAATCGTAGAATGTAGCGTGTACGAAAGAAGTACTAGCGGGGCATTGGCTCTCCCAGCGTTTCGCGACCCTCAGATAGTCTACTTTCTCCAAAAGAACCCCTGATCCCTCGCTTTCCTCACCCGGTCACTTTTTACCCTCCCCTTTCCGCCTAACAGCATTCTCTCACCTCCCTCACCCCACCTCACCTCCCATTCTCCTCTCGCTACCTGCGTTGCCTCCTTTTCAACCTTCCCTATTTTTCTCTCCTCGAAAACAGCCGTCCTTCCTCATCTACCGTACGCCAAGCCACTTTCCTACCTCTACCCAAAAACTCCGGCCTCGCAAAACATTTCATTAAAAAGGTCGCATGCGACAATAAAAATCACCGAACGGTCAGAGCGTTTGCCGATGTCGACTGGAGGCGAAATTTTCCTTCCGTGGCTCTTTTCTCGGAAAGTGGATTTTTTTCGGTGATCTAATAATGGAGTAATATTGGCAGAGGTTACGTGTTCTGCACGAGGAGATTGTGCCACTCGGGTTTTAATCATCGCCTCCGAAAAGTTTCCCCGTGGCAATTTCATCCTCTTGCTTTTTCGTTCCCGGAGACCTGTTTCTCTAAGCGTTGAGGGCTTCTCGTTGTTGCTCGGCAAATATCCGCCTTATTTTGTATTTCCTCTTACGTTTCCCTTACGTTTTAACGGCGATTTTTGCCTCTTTCCGTGGTGGTTATTGTGCCATAGAAGAGGCGACGCATTAGTCTCGCTCAAGAAATTGCTCGTAATGTTAAATGCTTGAAAAGAATTGGGAAAGTTGAATAAGCTATTGTGAAAAAGAGGTATGAAAGCGCAAGAGCTAAGGTTTGATTTTGTGGCAGTGACAGACCTGAACCTCCCTCATGATCAATTTCAATAATACAACTAATAAATAAGGCAATTGTGGCCCATATCAATGCTGTATAATTAGCTATCGCTTCAAGATTGATTTTTGTTTCCATTCCTGATGAGGTAGCATTGCTGTGAATCTGGATCGTTGTTGCCCAACGAATTGGTTTAGTGAAGTTATATATTGGAGTTATCTGAAGAAGGAAAATTCTTGATGATGTTGCAAACTCACCGTGAATAATGATGCAAGTGGAGAAGTTGCAGCTCTCATTCTGAGTATACGGGACTGTCTTTCCTTTTCGAGGCATTGTCCTGGAATAATTAGTTGCATTGGTCTGTTGGCCCATGTGCCCGCATGTTGCAGGGTATGCACGAACTCAAATCAACGATTTAGCGAGAAGTGACCACTAAATCGTTGTTTAAGGTTTAATTTCCTTAATACTTCCATGAGCCACATAGGAAGAGAGTAGATTTGATGAAGCCATCAATTCGACGAAAGTATTTTCAGTACCTTCTTAATGTTGCCTTCGAAAGAATGGGCGATTCCTCCTAAACCGTGCATAATTTTAACCTATTCCTGACAAGTGAATGTAAATAATAATACATTTTAGAAATGCACAGTTTCCATTTCTTTAGAATTTGTGGCTAAAATCAATTGTCATTGAACTGTGTCAGGTTCATGGTAAACAAATACATTTTTAAGGGGATCCTTTATTTTCGAATCACTCCCATTTCATTTTGAAGCTAAAATACTTGTAATGGAAAATTAGTTAAAAATTTGAATGTTACACGTAGGCAGCTGCGAAAGTTTTGTTTGAGGAGTGAATTTCATCTTGAATTCGAGTTTTAAAAATCTGTTTCATAATGATTCTATCTACCGAAGTTTATGAATTGCATTCATATGCATTGTTTGCGGCCCATACATGTAATTTGTTTCCTCAGAAAGTTGTCCAATACCGGGCATTTTCTTCTTATCTTGATGTATTTGGATAGCTACTGTTGGTCTCTTTTCCAGAGATTTTAAGGTACATAAATCAGATATTAAATTAGGGCGTTCGATGTTTTCACACTCCCTACCATATGTCATGAGGCTGTTCGTGGGATATTGATGTAGATGTCAGTATTTCCATGGAATATTTCCTTTGAATTGTTATCTGCTGTAGTATTCTGATGCTTCAGGAGACCATTACATTTTATTAAGAAATTTCATTTCCTCAGTTTTTGAGAATTCTTGGATCGAACCCATTTCTTAGAAGACCTATCTCCATAATTAAATCCATATTTTTTTGGAAAACTTTATAAACTACTCTTAGTATCTCCTTTGTAAAATCAGAGTAAATAATGAAATTGATTAAATGAATGATTTTCATTCTCAGCTAATTTCTGGTTATCGCTGTTAATTTTTGAAAGCTAGTACTGTTTTCTTCTTCATTATTCAGTTATCTTTTATCTGTTGAAAACATATCTCTAATGACGTTCTCGGTTTCATAGTCCTCATCGACTTGCCAGTGGCATTCACTCCAGCTTCCCTTCATCATTTTCCTGATGAGAATCAACGGGGGAGTAATTCGCAATAATGACGAACTAACAACGGAATTATCGACGGTAACAGTAAACGTGCTTCTTCGGAAAAGTGTTCCTCATTACTTGTTCCCATCATGTTTTGAATGTCAAATGAGTGAGAAATCTTTCGCCGATGACTGGAACACGCCCTGAAAGACTGCAATTCTTCGTTGTAAGCGCGAGGGCTAATATCATAATCTCCAAGAATGATCACTCCGTGACGAAAAACACCCACGTGGCTTTTAAAAATTCTCTCGCCGACTTTTCGCTACGCAGCTCGGACGAAAGGACTTAACTTCGTTATCCGAAAGGTGTCCGTTCGTTTTCATCTGAACGTCTCGACGTCTCAGCGGAGATGTTTTTCCCTTCCTACGGCTCTTCTCTCGTGTAAAGGGTTGGCCTCGACGGATGGCCTTCTGCCACGGGAAAGAGAGAGACCCACACTCCTTTTTTATCGCCAAGATGGCCGACCGGCCTGCCATTAGCCGCACGCCGCCTCCCTCCCGCCGTAGGTTACGCTAATCCACATGGAACCTTCCCCATGCTTCATTCAACACTTTCCCTCGGATTGCGTACCGCTCTGAATATATCGCTTCAAAATCCAACTGACGAGGATCGCTTGATAGAGCATATGCAGGGATGGGTTTGGTATGGAAGCGCGGATATTTTTGTAATATTTTAAATGTGTTTTGTTTAAAAACAAGATGATCTGGTATGAATTTCTGGAACGCCATCTGGAAAACTCACAGAAAAATAATTCTTCGTGTTCTCCACCTTACTTTACCCTAGCCTTAACCTTAGTGGTCTTCGTCAAGATAAGGTCGAAACCGGTTTTATTAAATATAAGTTTTGCGTAAAATTCGAAGGACTAATTTTACTTGAATTTTTTACTCTTTATATGTTGTTTGGGATACAAAAGTAACATGAATTAACCTACGGATTCGCTTTCATTGACAACATTCATTCTTTGATTGTTTATTGCTCGTCCACGATTTCTATCGAAGGCGATCCATTAAGCATGTTAATGTATAAACGTAAAGACATTCAAATTTACGCTTAATTAGCTGTACTTATGAGGCTTACAGATGTAATGATATTTTATATTAATGTTTTTGAGGGAAAAGTGCATGGTAGAGTGCTGAGTCTCATCGTATCTGATGAGACTGCGGCGACAAGTCTAATGTAAAAAGGACCAACAGTGTCGAAGAAAACGAACCAACTCTTAACCACAATTTTGTTAGTAGTTATTAGCTTCAGGAACCCATTTGCCGTTCAACGACTGTTCGTTTTGTTCGACACTGTTGGTTCTTTTAGCATAGATGGAGCATTACGATACTATGGAGCATTTAGTATTTTCCAAACCTGAGATAATTGCTCAAGGGAAATTGCAAGAAAAGTCTTGATGCTAGGAACATTTCCAAAGAGAAACGGACATGAAAAATCTGAAGGCCCACGTTCGAATCCCGGTACTGTTTTTTATGTCCGTTTCTCCCTGAGATAAGTGGATAAGAAGCGAAAATAAATATTTCTGGTACCACAAATTTCAGATGTAATAAGCAAACAGGAATTTCATTAGAACGAGATTTTACGGTGTATTTCAATCGAAATACCGGTTAAAGTACTCTCTCTTACCTTCTAATATATACTATCAGAAAGATCACTGTTAAAATTCTCTAACGTTGCTGGTTAGGCTCTAGGATGCGTCATGTAAAGGTTCAGCTTGAAACGTGTTCGCGTTGTCGTTCCAATAACGGGAGATTCACGGAGAATAGCATCCGGCACAGTTTCCAGATAGTTAAAAGTAGGTGTGTGTTCTCTTGTAAATCTACTTTTCATTGTTATGTTCGAGTACAGCCAATTGCATCAAGGTTTAAATTAATATGATTTGATGATTCATGTAATTTTCATGCCTGATGCTGCTAGCATGATAGTGAAACTAGTGGCCAAAAATAAACTCGTGGAAACTACGCAGTTGTGTAGTCTCTTCCCTTTGACAGTAATGTACTTACTCTGCAACCCACCAGCGGAAGTGGGTGGGCATGTGGGCATAATTCATATATATAACCCATCCAATAGCCTCTCACATACTCCGCGAAAAAGACGGTCAGATGACCTTACAATCTTTTTTCTGCCATATTATCGATATCTCTTATAGTTTAATTAAATACTACAAATTTTAACTATTATATAATAATGGAATAATAGTGGCTAACCTAGTTAACCGCGTCTCGATAATATTCTAATTTACAAGTCTTGATTTATTTCGAATTCTATCAGAATCATTCTCTATCTGCGAAATAGGTTCTAGTTCATTAAATTTCCCTTTAATTAAAAGAAATCAAATTTCTTTAATTTAAAGAAATCAAAGGAGACGAAGAATTACCATCTTAATATCAACCTATTTGGGAGTAAATGCAAAAATATATTTTTTACGTCGAGTCTGTGCATTTAGCATTAGCCTCGGGTAGGCTTAAAGACCGGGAGAGAGGAAAGGAAAAAATAGTTTTTGCGGACTGAAAAAGCAGTGATCGTAGAAAAGGAATATTAATGAGAAAATCCCGTGAAGAGAAGGATGTCATAAAAAACGTAAGGTATAGGAAAGAAGAAAAATAAATCGCAACCTAGATTGTTATGAAAATGATAAAAGCTGTCATTATTTAATAAGCACATCTAAACATGATTTATTCACCGTGTGATAAGTAGATGACGCTCGTTTATACACGTACGAAGAAGTTATATATGGTGTACATTTGGATAGGACCGTGTTAGATGCTTACTTAGATTAAACGCAGTCGCACGGTGTTAAATCCTCGATAACTCGAAGGTTAGCGAGGAACGTTTGGAGAGACTTCGACCCGCAGAACTTTAATGATAACGCCCGTGAATGAGGATCGATGCGTTCTCAAAAAAAAAGAAAAACAAACGTGTTCCTTCCTCAACGTAGCGCTGGTTGCGCCCGTCGAAGGGGGGTCGTCGAAAATTCGACGGTCGTAACCCTTCCAGACATTTATTTCCATGTTTCATTCGAACATATTTATGGTTCGAAATCTAAATTTTGGTTTTGTGGATATTATTTCCTTTCAAGGTTAACGTGAGTCGAAAACGGGGAGTGGAGACTTATAGGTGCGGTAGAATCAATTCTGGTGGAATCTTATGCGTTGTATTGAATTGAACATTCACCACTTCATCTGAGTTGGAGACAAAACAATCCTTGTAAATTATATAGTGATAACTATGATGGTGGTTAGTTCCGGAATCATTCCTATCAGTCGAAATTATCGCTGCCCGAAATGCTACTTCAATCAGAAAGAGGCAAAATGCCCGTAAATTGGTAAAGCTTATAATACACTAGGATAGAATTGAATGAAAACCAATTTCTTCTATTGGTATGTGTAACAGCCATTTATTTTTTACTATTTCTGAATTTCTTATACACGCGTATATGCGCGAGCATAAGAAACATTCGCCAGCAGTATCCCTATGCTTAAGCTAAATCAGAAAACTACAGAAGCAACTCCGTTAGCCAAAATGTTCGTCAGCAGGGCAGTCATTCATTGAGTATAATTTATATGTACACTGCATTTTATGGTTACACACTATTTACTTCAAGATGTATTTAAATTATTATGTCAGCCTTCTATCATTTTTATACATGAGAATCAATGAAATACACCAATCATCACGACGATAAGGTAGTGCATTGTTCAAACTTGCTGCTTAACATGTCATTTTTGTGTTTTACTATTGCACTCTACCATACAATATCTCCTTCTTTAAAATATGAACAACATGTCTTACACACAAATTTGTATCCTTATGAATTGCGATTCAAGGGTAAAACGTATGCTTTATCATATTTTTTTAAAATATTTCATTTCACCTCCTGAAATTCTCGGAGTAGTCAAAATTTTTGTAACTTTCGTTGTAGAAAAAATACTACAGTATAATGCCAGTTCAACTCTCATTAATTATTCTTATAGTATATAGCAATTGATATCTAAGTTCGGCACACAACTTCTCAGTCTTCCTCTACACGAAAAATATACTAAGACATGTGCATGGTAACCTCATCGTTATACTTTCGAATTAGTATCTTAACTTTAATACATCTTAACTAAAGCATAATCATTATTAAACTGCGCTGAATTTTGAGCCACTGAAAATGTCTCTAAATAATGAAAATATATTCTCGAGATACAGTTTCGTTGCTTTTCATGGAGCTACCACTTGTTTTATGTTACACTTTTAAATGATTACGCATTTTCCGGAATATGTGTCTTTGTATGAAATAATGAACTCCAATCAACTTTAATTTAGAAAAATCAGTATTTCGAAACCTCGAGCCCCGTGGCTAACAGAGGACATAAAAAGAATGGTGGTCAATCGCGACTATATTTTCCGTGAATTCAAACGCACTAAAGATCCGGTAATGTTCAGCAACTACAAGAAATATAGAAATAAAACTAAGCGGATGATAAGAAATGCCAAATTAAAATATGGTTATTCGATTTCGAAAGATCATGAAACTCCCGTAGGTCTTCGGAAAAACTTAAGAACTTTGGTATAAGAAAAACTAGGGAACCACCTCCTTCAATCAATAATATATCCCCTGACTCGCTTAACTAGAAATTTTCCCTTCCTCCAACTAAAATTGATCAGGAGCATAAAAATAGAGTATTACAAAGTTTAAAGAAGAAATCTATTGTCTTCTGTACGATCCGAACTCACATTCAGAGTTACTCAATATTAAGTATTCAATGCCTTGTAGATGGCATTCCAATCACTATCATAAACAAACTACGACATTTATTACTACCCATTATAACAAACAATTTTACCCTATCGTTCATCACAGGCAGGTTTTCAACGCCATAGAAACGAGCTCCAGTAAAACTAATTTTGAAAAACTTTCAGTTTACTACTTAGGTTTTTTACATCCACAACTACTACGTAGGATTTTTACATCCACGAATTCTTCTTTTTCCTCTATTTCTATTTAAAATTTATTCATTTTCTAATTAATAACATTGACGACAGTTTAGATGGAAGAAGAGACTTTTTAGTCTCAATCTCGCCTTAATAAAGACCTAATATGTCTTTTCAGTATGGGAGTTTTGCGTCTCGCGGCACTTCTTTTCTTTTGGACTCTACTTTCGTTTTACATTGATCCGCTCACTATGTTTAGTAAGGAATTCTTTCTACCTCAGTCACAGTATCTTACTTTAATATTTGCGGCTTTAATGTAACGATTCACGTCGTATTCTCTGTTACCCTGAGGGAGTCAAATATCTCTCTTACTAGCATCACTGCTGATTAAGATACGGCAGATATAACTGGAGGAAAGTGTTGTATTCGAGAATTAGAAAACGTACAGCAAAAAGCGATAAGTTTCGTAAAATAATTGTTACGATAAATCAGTGAGTGTTACTCAAATGCTTCAGGACGCACGGTGGGAATTTCTTGAAGATAGAGGATTTAAATAAAGGAGTTTAATAACTTTAGAGAAGATACATTTTTAGAAGATGTAGCTGATATTATGAGTCCTCTCTGTTAAATAGGCCGTTCTGATAATAAAAAATCAAAGAAATAGATGTAAGAACTAGTCGTTTCAAAAATTAATTTTTCCGCAATACACAGAATGTTTCGTTTGAGAAGTAGAGTCATAGTGCATGGACCCCTGCCACACACCGAAATGCGGCTTGCAGGATATATATGTAGATGTAGATTTCTCTTCATGTTTTCCACTGAAACTACGCCAGAAAGCGAAACATGCATTTCATCCCAATCATTTAGATGCTAATATATGTAAGGATTTAATGTTTATTTTGGTCCAATATATGACTCAGTGATCTGCTTCGTATTATTTTACCAGGATTCCGGATTTACTTTGGAAAATTAAATATATCCCGTGTGGATCTTTACCGAGCATGCGATCAGTCTAAATGTTTAATTTACCGCCTGTGTTTTTCGTCGTCAAACATCCTAGACTAATCCCATAATTTAACTTGCTCTAATGTATATAGAGCGTTGCCATGAGGGATGGAGGACGTATCACAGTACGGCATACTCGCCGGAAATACGCAATTGTTCCACATTAAAGAGGAGCTTCGCTTTAATTTCTTAAATCATTTCTGCCAGTGTCACGCGTTAAAGCATTTCCCACGTTTCATTAAGGTTACCACTCACTATTTCACGTGTGACCTTTCAGTTTGATTAAAATGAGGAAAAGGCCGCGTCGGGCTTACACACGGCATTTTTCAGATTCATCGAACATCCAAATTAACAAGGGTAATAGAATGTACCCTGTCTTCTCTGTCGAAACCTTTAAATAATCCACTTATCCACTTACATGCGTTTAATTATTTAATTAATTTGTGTGAGTAATAAATTCCCTTTAAAACGACGTAGAGGCAGGAACGAAATTGAAGACTGATGAAAATGTCATGAATAGAGTAAGTTAGTGATTGGGTGATAAGAAAACGCCGGTGCGAGGGAAGGTGATGTTGCCCATCCTGCGGTAACGCAGCTGGATTGAGCTTGATGAGAAACATGTAGTGAAACCCGGAGGTACGGTCTAAGGAAAGCATGAGTCATGCTGATGAGCGATGCTGGAATCTCGGGCGATGAGTTCCTGCTGTGCCCCAGTCGCCTGAAAAATTCTCTCGAATTTGTTATCCGCAGATCCCTGACTGTGTTACACCTATTCTGCAAGTTGTACTGTCCGTTAGAATAATCTCGTCGCCATTGTACCGAAACACTTCGCATTCTGTCTTCTTGTGTAGCTTTCGATGGTAATTGCGATCTCCGAGTCAGTTTGATTGAAACCACTGCTAGTTTCTTCAAGTTATGTCTTAATTTGTCTTATTTAGCCTCGTGAAATTGTTCTCAAAGGTATTTTCACTGTCTGGTTGAAGTTTCCAATTTTAAAATGAACATTTCTTTCCGTCCTTGGACATTCGATCACGATTAAAATAAATACAACGTCGAAAAAGTAAATTATCGCAATATTTTCTTTGTTAATCGCCTTTATTCTATCAAAGGTTGTGCTATTTATGTTTATTGATAAAATATTATTCGTCCATTAGCTGATTTCTGAAAATATGTGTAAAATTTTGTAAAAGATGCAAAATCACTGATATTCTAGTCTATAAGACACATAGTCTGTTTGACTTGAAAAGTAAACCCTCCGGTAAATGTTTAATATAGTTTAAGTAGATGCATAATTAGATTAGGAGTGCCACAACTACCTCCTCCGCGCCACTCCTCAGCTTTCAGATTGCTGATCAGCTTTCCTTAAATAATAAAGAAACCTATGAACGATTTTAAGGTAAAATTATCTCTATCTTCATTCCATACGTTTGAATGTTTAAATCAAAACTTTTTTATGTTTTCCCAGATATTTCATAATACTATCTATGTACATGAACTCAAAAAGTTATCCCTTATCTGAAAGCATGCATTATCTGGAACGCGTTTCATCGAAACCTATTATAAAAACACCTTATTCGGCACGGATTCACGTTGCGCGGAAAATTACAGAAACGAGTGAGCCGTACTGAGAGAGGCAGGACGGCACCGCTATCACTCTCTTAATGTGCTCTGTTTCTGTTTACATTTACATTTACAATATTACCCCGCGAGCCGCCATATGGCAAGGGAATGAAAAAAACGAACTCCCTTATTGGCTTCCTTATTGGTGTACCTAATATTATTTGGGAAAAGAGACTATTGATAGATATCCGTTCTGTTATAACCTCGCGAAATCTCCTTGAAGTCTGGTCTCGAAAATCGCGCTGAGTTTGGAAATCAAAATATCGCGGATTTCATCATGTAAATCAGTACTTAATGAATCCGCTTGAACTTTCTATGTTTTAGCCATACATTTCTATTTTAATTTATTTCTCATTCTTTTCTTGCTTCGTCTTTTCTTCGTTTTATAATTTAGTCATCATTGTTATTTATCTTGTTTCCTTGTGCTATCTTTTACTTTTCTTTTCTCAAATACTCGAGCTTTCTGGAATGAATTCTTTGCAATAATTAACAAGTGATGTCAATGTTTATCTATTATTAGTCAACTTTGTTTTTACTGTATTTGTATTTTCTAAGTAATTAGTTGTATTTTCCAAGTGTTCTCAGTGTGTAATATTAGCATATATTTTTGTGTTCCTAAGTGCATATGATACTAGTGACTCGGTTCATTGACTAATCATAAACTTTATCGAAACTTAGTGTCAGTGAAAACTTATTAAGGCAGTATTATGTATTTGTTTGTCATTTTAAGCATGTTCTTGTTTTCAGGCTATATATTTTTTTCCAGCTTTCTGTTTCTAAATCTCTTAGTCATTACTCTCAGGAGGTTTGTGCAGGTTTTTCACACCCCCCTTCTTTGTGGGTGTTTTCCTGCTGTGGATATATTTTTTCCTAGGCCTCACTTAGGTTTTTAAATCCACATCTAAATATTTCCAATTTTTTCATAATCCAACTTAAGTTAACTTTTATAATCTATTTTTTAACTCTTTGATATTATTATTAATTTAAATGTTTTTTATAATATTGACGATGGGTTAAATGGAAGAGGAGACTTTAAAGTCTCAATTTCGCCCAAAATAAAGACGTTATTTATTTATTTATTTACTTAAAAATTTCTGGAACAGCTTATACTCGGTTCTTCTATTAAGAGATTTTCAGCCTAGGGTTTGGTCATTTCTGATACACTGATATCGAAACTATAATCTTCCTTAACAAAACGAGCCGCTTTGCGTTATACGCACTCTAGATCCAAGATCAGATCTTTCTCGTGTGGATTCCACACCGCGCAATAGTACTCTAGCAACGGACGAATTAGCGAGAAATAAGCCACCTCTTTGACATTCGATGGACTACCCTTGAGAACGCGATTACATAGCCTCAAAGTCCTACCAGCTGACCATTTGAATGTGCATTGTAAACGATAATTTACCATTGAAAAGAAATCCTAGGGTGAAAAAGACTCATAAAAAGTTTAAGTTATGGAAAAATGTTGACAATATAAACAGTAATTCCTCGATTGTGTGACATTCTGAAATTCACGGACTGCATTTCATTGACGCCTCATGTAGCTGACACTATTGTTTCCTATAATAATTTTTTATCTTTAGGTAGCCAAAAATTTACTGCGAACGTTCAATTTATGAAGCTACACCACTATTGCAATTTGGAATTTTTCTCATTTTCCTAACTTAAATGACGAATTGAACCATGTAATCCCAATATAAAATCCATAATATACCAAATCGTTAATGCATTTGTGAAAACGAAAGTTAAAGGCTTTCGAAATTTTCAATAAATAGTAGGCACTCAACAAAATAGTTGGGCGGACTTAAAAAAGTATTCTTTTAAAAGCTCAGAAGGCTGACTCCGTTTTTGTCATTTATCCGTAGTTGTGCAGTTTTCAGAGTCAACAAAAGCAGTAAAATCAGTGGATCAATGCATGAAGCAACTAAATTGATATCTGCAACTCAGTATAATGACTATGATGAGAGTCGATACTCAATCATCTGTTTATTTTATTAATTGTTAATATTCTCTTGTTCGTTGATAATAAATAGATGATAAACAGATATACTAGCTTAAACATGGAGGTCACCGAATACTTATTGATTGTATTAGTAATAACAGTAAAAATTACTGGTAATAGTTAAAGATATTGTCTCTGGGACTCTGTGGAACTATTTCACAATACTTTAAATAGTTTTAAAGTAAACGGAACGGGAAAATGTTTACAGTTATCATTTACTGCCATTTAGAAAATAATTTTAAAATAAACTTTATGGAAGATTATTAAACCTCTTTTTTATATCTATTAATTAATTTTTTAATACTATCAACCTTAATACATTTCACAGTATAGTTATAACCTGTGAGTCGCAGTATTCTAGTTTCCACAATTATTTAATTTAACTTCTAGTATTCGCACTAAAACGTCGTTTATTAACGTTGGGTCGTGAAATATCGTCCGGAAATTATTTATCGACGTGAAGGTTACGTTGAAGCTTCGAAACTTGTAGTAAATTAAAAATAAATAAGGAATCCGCACTACTACGAAACTTTTAAAGATGAATAGCGTTGTAAGGTTCCAGGAAATGAAAGCGGAAGTAGTGGATTATATGTGAACGATTAGCGTTTTAATACACGTATAAATTGACTATATATACGTAAAAAGAGTCGTCGGCCGAAATACATTCCTCAATTTTTGTGTCGGTCAAGTGGGTGTCTATCAAATGTGCGTCGCTCGAACGATTGTATCCTGACATAAGCGCATACACGCGCGCGGCTGCAAGCATTTCACAATATTTGATGCACATTTTTCGGGCTTCGCGACGCCGTCTTATGCCATCGGACGTATCCCCGATTCTACTGTCGGATTCCTTAGCAAACAACTCTTTAAGTTAGAAAAACCCGAAGACATGCTAATCGATACGTTTCGTGTCGCTTTACTCTTCCGAGAAGCACGGAGTGGAGAGCGCGGCGGAATCCCTCTTCACCCTGGACTATAGGCAGCCATCGCTGTAAGAATTACATGCGGTTCCATAACCACCTAGGGAAGATGATGGCCTCGATGGCAGCCAAATCCGACCTAACGCACGAAATCCTTTCCATGGATTTCGCGTGGGAAATACGCAAAGGAGGAGGGGAAATAAAAAAATCGCCTCAGGTAAAGGGACCGATTCGGCGCCCTCTTTCAGCAAACCTTCCCCAAATCGATAAGTTTTCGGTAAACCAGCCATCCTTTCGTCTTTGTACTCCACCCTCGAGGGAGATGGTTCCGCTACCCTTAACCAATCATACCCTCGCTCCGGAGCCCATATTTCACCCCCTCGAAGTTTCTCTATCCCGCCAGTTCCTTCCTCCGATTATCTCTGAAGCGATTGAGGGCAAACTTCACGGATGCTATTGTGCTTAATTCACAACTTTCCCTTTCCTCCGTCCTTTATTGTTTTATGCCCTTTCCTTAATGATTTACTGCTCGTCCGATCTCAAACGATCGGCGATCTGAAGGGCCTACGGTTAGGGGTCAGTTATGTTTCCAAGTTTCTATTATGTGAAGGTTTATCGTAGAGCAGGTTCCTCGCCGTGGCGGAATATTTTAGCTACATGCTGCAGTACGCGTTGCGCCGGGTTATTTAATTTACTCATCGATATCTCCCTGAGTTTTAGAAAAACAGCCTTTTAATTTATGCACAAAGGAAGCTGGGGGATCGTCTTTTATTGATCGTGAAAGAAATTTAAACAGTTGATTTTATTCTCCTCTGATCTCTAGCGACAGGGTCATTCTACTGAGTTGAAACTGGTTGCTAAAAGATTTAATCTGTGGAAACGGCAAGATTTGGTGAAATTTGTTTAAAATTATTTACATATATATAATAACTAGATTGTTGTTGAGAATGTGGAATGCATGTCTTTTCAAAAGGGCCGGATGACTGATTTTGCTCTGAGCATTCATTTGAATTAATTTCCTCTGCAGCTTATTACTCAAAGCCAGGCGTCAGCGCAGAAGAAGTCGGATTATAATTATTGATTAAGGAGCAAAATATTTTAGAATTTTTCGCCAATGAAGGCATCTCTTATTCTTTTGGTGTATTGGACGAAAGGCGATACCGCGTATTCTCAGTAATGCGTTCATCTCTTTCTCTTTCACTCTTGTTTATTTAAAATATTTAGCGCTAAAATAAAAGAAACTCAGTGGTATCCACAATTTTGTGGTATCAAAATTGTGGATATCACTGAGTTTCTTTTATTTTAGCGTGAAATGTCTTTCCACGAAGTACGGGCTGAGAGAATAGATTATAAAATATTTAGATTTAGATCAATTTTAGATTAACGAAAGGTATCGACTGCAACATATTCTACTATTTTACATATTTTTTAACTCACTTTTCGATTTTAAGAATATCATCTGCATTCATTGTATTTTGGAACTATGTAACCAAATACATTATTGGCTGGAATACCATGCGATTTAGATTTTGATAGATTTTTTTTATTTAGATAATGATATATACCATGCATATACATTGCGTAAAGGTTGACTGTACAGTAGAAAACGATGTCTTTGGATTTCATAATATAAGCTACTAGTAAACGACCCCGTCAAGCATGATGGAACTTAATTTAGTTTAAAAATATACCTATTATCGTATATATCTGGTCCTCCTAAGCCAGAAACAGTCCGTCGTATGATCATAATAACTCAATATATTTCTTACCATTATTTATAATATTTATTCTACTGTTTTCAAGTCATAAAAGCCTACTTTACGTACATTTCTTATAGAAAAATATAAGAACTGGTTATCCCCGTGTACATATGCGATAATTCATGAAATCAGCATTCAACAATGGCCTTAGTCGTCAAAGGGATGGGTTGTTTATTTCCGAAAAACTTTACGAATTTTCCGTGTATTTTATCAAAGCTCTCGCAATTTCGAATTTATATGAATGTTTCACGACTAAAATAACATTCTATGATAATTTTCCTTTCTTGTGATATTTGTCTCAGTTTCGTAGGACCATTGTTTCTAATTTAATTTTGTAAAAGAAACAACCTCTGCAAGTCATGAAAACGTACTTTACGTTCATACGTATTATGTGCTCCTGGGTTCGAACCCGGGCCTTAACAGAGATGAGAATAGTTTTCCTGGGGGCTTCAGCATCGTAGAAACACAATGCAGTTTGTTTCAGATCTCTAAGGCAAGCCGTTTATGAGATAGATAGGGGGTCGGACAGACGGACAGACATTTGCTTTTTATAAATATGATCTTACTAGACGTATTTATTCTTTTGTTTGTTTCGTGTTTTTATTATAAGTGACTGAAATTAGTTTCAATCAGTGCGGTTACATCATCGAATAATAATAAATATAATAATAATATTTAAACATTAAATATGTGTATTTGGAGGCATCTAAACTATATTGTATAATTTCCATATCACGTAATTACATTTTTATTGGGCCGTTGATTTCTCCACTGTAATTATATTTAATTCTAGAAATGTTTAAGTAATAGTCAAAGTTAATTTCTATATTAAAGCGTTCTGTAGAAAGTACGGATTTAAAGGGACCCGTCAATCGTAACCTATTTCTCGCATGGATGTCTTCTCGGTAATGAAATCCGGAACACATGTTTGAAAACAGTGGAAACAAGCTCATATCTAATATCTCGTTGAAGATATCTCACCTCGCCCTTATCTTACTTATCTTACAACTAAGTTGCAGTTTCATTTCATTGAGTAAACATTGACTCTTCGTTGAATGCTTGGGAATTTAAGATACTTCCCAAATTATTGCTTAGACTAACCTTCCCTCCTTACTTCTATCGTTATAACAAGAATTACACACTCTCGGTGTATGATGAAAATGTTTAATCAAAGTTGCCGAGAAATGATTTTTTTTAATATGAAAACTATAGTGAAAGGAAAGGGAGCAGTTAAGGTAAATGAAATGAAAGGATTCTGAATAGGCGGTGAAAGTATCCTGCTGTCGCGGAACCCATAGCAGCTCCTCAGCGTCTGCTGGAACGTTAAAATCAATAATTCATTTTTCCACTGACGACTTTAAAGAAAATCAACAATGTAAATTTCGTTTCTTCTGAAGAATTACAATCAGCGCGTATTGGTTAGCATATTTACTTAAAGTATGAAACCAATAAAGCGCAAAAAAGGAAAGAAATATTAGTCATCGCTACAGCTAAATTCCAGGGTTTGGCTACTATAAATATGTTATCAGAAACGTCTTTCTACCGTACTCGCTTCGGCGGTACATATACTAAAATTGGAACGATACAGAGAAGATTAGCATGGCCCCTGCGCAAGGATGACACGCAAAATCGTGAAGCGTTCCACATTTTTTGCGTTTCACCTCATTCATGCATGATAGGTCGTGGCCAAAATTAGTTATTTCATATTTTTGGTAGAGTTCAAAAATCTTTCTTACTGTATATTAATTATTAATTTAAGTGATATAGAATATATTTAATCTTTAATCCTACCAACTTAAACATTGCGTCGATTAAAAAAATTTAGATTTCGTGTTGCATCTCCAATCCTTACATCATCGATCCTTACATCAGAACGTGCTTATCTTACCCAAAAATTTACCATTCTGCGATTGCGTGTCGTAATTATTATCAAAATTAACGCACTCACCTTTATCGTTTTTAAATAAAATTCACAGACATTGACGTTTTTTGTGGAAATACTCCATGTTTGAAGGAAAAGAAACTTTTTACTTTTTATTATATTATAACAGCTGTTAACTGTAGTTAGGCTTTATGCCTGGTGGAAGCTTTTCATCTATATAAATACACAATAGCATTGAAAATACATTACCTAAACTCAACATCGTCATGACAGTCATACAGATTAAACCACACTTAATGGTTATTTTCGGGGTTCATGGCAGGCCTTCTCGGATACCATAGCGGTCACGGGATTCGAACCCCACCGTATGTCACTCTTTCAAGCAATCTCCTACTTTCCCAGGATGTCATCATTAAAGAATGTAATCATATACATAAATAAATACCCACAAGTCATTCCTATACTACTTCAATATAGAGACACATTTCTTTTTAAAAGTTTCAATATTTTTGGGTTTTAAGGGCTTTAAGAGCATGGAATATACATTAAAACTTAAAAATAAATGTTTGAAGGAAAAGAGACTACTTTTTCCACAAGTATCTGATCATGACACACAAATCCCGTGGAAAAAGTACAAAGTCTCTTTTCCTTCGAACATTTATCGGTTTTAATGAATATTCAATGTGTCAATATTACGTAGATGAAAAGTTGATTCATGATACTTCGCAACGGCGTAAGAGTTTATTATTTGAGCTTGTCGCTGATTATACTCATATATCTTCGTTAGTTTTCTTTTCACATATTGTTGACCCTTTCCAACTTCGCCATTCTCCTGTACTCCCTTCTTTTCTTCCCGCCTTTATTCCATCTATTATGGAAATCGGGCACTTCTTCCGCTGGCTCCAAGAAGATCAATTATGGCTGATCAACTGTAATTGAACGCAAAGCTGATCAACATTTGTTCGCCTGATTCGATGAAATTGGAATGTGTGGTCAGAGCTCCCGCGTAATGGACCGAGTACCCAGGCCCGCCGTGTTTTCTTTGCCTTTTATCCCCGTTGTTTGCGTCCACGCATTGTTCCGATTAATTTAATTTGGTCAATGGGATCTATCTCACGTGCCCATATTGCTCACATAAGAGCTTATTTCTCCCTGATTTTCATTCCATTAACTTTATTCCGCGGCATCGTGTTTTTCTCCCAAGTCTGAAAAACGTTGAGAGCAATCTCTCGCCACTTGCATTCCCATTATATTCAGACATCAATTCATGTAATTTGGTTCCCAATATGGGTGAAGTATCAGTGAAGTCAGTGAAAATCATTCTTTCTCTCTGCTTAATCATTTTAAATCATAAATTTGCGGACTTTTTATGACATTAAACTTTTTGGAAGTGCTTTAACAAGTTTAATTGAAATAGATGCTCACATTTACTCAATATACTTCGATTTTTTGTGCCAAAGAATTGTATTCATCGGGATAGCTAAAAATGGTCTTAGTTCACTTATTCTTCGACTTCTGGATCTATATGAGTACAAAATATGTCTTCCATCCTGTGGAGGTTCAAAAGTAGGAGCAGTCGCCTCCCTTGATTTTCCAAAGCTAGCAATTTGCTTGGAGAAGGAGCTAAAACTGTAACTAGCAGCTAAAGAATTCTTCATCGACTTTACGAAGTAAAGTTTAATTATTGTTACGTGTACATCTGCTAGATTTTTCGCAAAAATGTGAAATTAACACAGAGAGTTTTAAAGCAACATTTGTTAAAAATACAATAGTAGGTTTATAGATCCACCCCTGCCTCCACCACACATTTAATCATCTTTTATTTAATATCAAGTCTACATCAGAAATGGCGAACCTTTCGTGGGAAGAGTGGCATATTTGATAAATGTAAAGGACTTTCGTATCAATCTGGAGCCAAACCATAGAGTGAGATGCTGATATTACCTATCATTTGGTAATATCAGCATCAATAATTGCAATTAATTAATTGCAATAAGCCAACGATGAGATTAAGATGTAGCGATTTACGTATGTAATCATTAATTGTATTGTAATATTATTATTGTCAGTATTGAATATAATCCGCATTGGAATTACTTTGGAATTTAATTTTTTAAATGTCGTTAGATATACATTAAAAAGTAAATTCGCTCTCCTGAGAAGGAAATATCGCCTTACAGTAGTTGAAAATGAAAATGACTCAAAGTCGCTTCTATGGATAATGTATCAACCCATAAATTACACAAACTAATTGTATAATGAAAGTCTCAACAGAATCAACTGAAAGTATCAACTGAATTCAATGCTGTTTTTAAATTCAGTATGACTCGAACATGTTATTTGAAACGTAATTTGAAGCTCGACGTAACGGAACTGAGCATGGACCCCTCTCCATAGAGTTCTAGAAGACTAAAACAGAAAAAAAGTCGCTTAAAGAAGGAAAAAGTCGCTAAAAGAAGGAAAAGGTCACTACTTCCAGCGGAAAATCGCTGAATTGGCAACTATCGCGGGAAAGTTATCGTTATGTTTTCCTCTGATCGAAAGATTCTTCAATTTGAACTGGCAAAATGGAAGGTGTTTTAGGTATTGAACCACACCCTTTACTGCTCGTGAATCCACAAGAATATGTTTTCATTAAATTTTCACTCGTTAAAATTTGGGGATTAAATTCGTTTTATTTCAGCGGACGATGATGGGCGGTTTTTTCTTTTAGCTTATCTTTTTCCGAAACGATTCGCAGCTTTCCTTCCAAAAACTTTTCATTCCCGACCTGTTGATCCGCGTGCGAGCGGAAATTCTATCCATTGCGATAAAGCGGTTTTTACAGCGAAATATCTCCATTCGTATTTCATTGCGGCAGTCCTACTGTTACGCCCAATAAATATTTCCACCGAGGACACTCGGTTATCACTCGGTTTTTTGCGCGTGTCAAGCAGATTTTCACTGGGACACTCTCGGGATTATTGAGATGTGATCCTCGTCAGCGGTGTCACTTTTGAATATTGCCGCTTCTTAAGAATGAGGAAATGAAAGAGTAGTGGTTTTGAAATAAAATTGACATTCGTGTTGCTCGATCTGTGTGATCGATTTATCTGTGGTAAGGTCTTTGTTGGTTCTTTTAATTAACCAGATAGGTTGTTTGTATATTTGTGGTAATTGGCACCACAAATTTGATATGTATTTAATCATTTCAAATGATAAAGAATAATGATAATTTTTCGTATAATTTTATTACTTATTTTTGGTAAGATCTTGACTAAGTTGTACAGTTCAGTTTTGTATAAAATAATGGAATTACTAGGGAATGAAAATCCAGGAGGATGAAATAACATAATTTCTCGCAGATTATAGTAAGGAAAAGAAGCTCATATATGGTGTACATTTGGATAAAGGAAAGGAAGGTAACTTAGTAGGTTGTAAAACCTACGAAAATCCCAGACGGCAGGTTGTGCCACTATGTGGAGACTGCCAGTCTTGCTCACAAAGCATTCCCTTAACAGTGTGAGAGAGACGCGGCACGGTAGTTCAGTGGTTAGAATACCTGCCCGGAAAGTGGGAGACCTGGGTTCGAGTCCCAGTCGTGTCGATATTTTTCACACTTGTTATTCCTTTGGTGTACATTTTATTTAATAAACAATACTTGTAAAGTTTCCACGTATTTTGGTGAAATAAAAACCTCCACGACGACCGGTTTCGTCATAGATCTCCAAAATCATGTGGAAACTTGTACAAGTATTGCTAGTTAAATAAGGTGCTTAACCGGTTCCACCAAGTCGATGGTATAAATTTGGTAGCCATTATGGTTAATAGATCCTTGGGCTGTCGGATAGCGGGTATGTAAACCATCTAACCCTCTGTGGGTTAATTTCCCTGTGTCCATGTATGCTAAATTACCTAAGCTGTTAATACACGTATAAACACTTATACCAGTAGATCCTTTCTTCGACTGTTTTTTTTCGTAATACTGCCTATGAACTCTTATGCTGGCCTCTTCCTTTAACTATTTATACACTTATAAAGACAGGTTAAGGCCAGAGTTATAGGTTTTCACACCTATTTAGAAATTGTAAAAATTAAAGATCACAGAAATATAAAAAGTTAAAGAAATGCGTATGAATTATTTGAGGCACGTAAAAATAGTTCGATAAGTAAAGAGAACTTTTTTGAGGAAAACTCTGCAAAAGACATTTTTTTTATAAATAGGAAGATGAAAATTGTATTTCAACGAATATTTCTAATTTTCAAGTCAGCTATTTGTTACAATAACAGGAAAAAATAGGAAAATTTAAGTTAGTGATTAATTTCCTTAGTCGTCAATTACTCCCTTTTGCGATTATTTCGGTTGCTGAGTGTTCGGAAACCAATACTCTTATTTATGTATCCTGTTATTACTTCAGAATTTGCCATTGTTTTGGAGATTTGAGTAAATGATTACTCAAATCTTTTGAGTTTTCTTTTGTTTAGATCGATATCCCTTGGGGGATATGCTGTACTAAATGTTTTGAGCTGAACGAATTCAATGCGGTTTGAGAGATGTCGATCTCAAACGTACGTGATTATTTTTTGCCGTTTCTGGTCTATTTCCTCTTTTGTCTTTTTTACCACTCTGCTCTTTTGGGCTGACCCTAATGTCGCTTGCTCTTTAAGGTCTTGGTCTTTTGTCGTATTCTGCTGTATATCTACTCTCCTAACATCTCTTTCGTTTACTTACAGATTAACAGAGCTCTCCGCAATCCAGCCATCTTCTAATCCACCGGCTGTGTGACGTCGACCAAAAGACAAATCCAACCTGTACAAGGCAAGTGATCTTGTTATTAAATTAAGAGTAGCGCGCAGTCTCGATTAACCGAGTCTCGATTTTCCGTTGTTACGTTTTGTCCGAGGTTTGGACACTTGTAGTAAGGAAGCTATTTCAGTCCATAATGTTGGAATTTTGCTATGGATTTTCACAGTCTTCATGCTAGGGGTTCATAGTATTATAATCTCCACAGATATTGCACTCATTAATAACTTTAAATATATATAAAAGCAATAGTAACTCTACCTCCTTTCGGGGTTTGCTCCCATACGACCTTTTCGTTCATATTATATTACCACCTGGGTTAACTGCTACATATCCAGACAGATTCAAACACGTTAACATTATTTTCTAGTTTTACCACTTCTACAAGTCCCCTTTCTCTACGCCAGTATTCCCGACTGGTGTTACAAGAATGTATAAAATCAGTAAAAGGTTCTTTGTCACTGCAGCAGCCAGCCCTTTTCTCCAAATCCATTTTACTGTGAAACGTAACCTGTGGAATAAATTAGTATATTTCGTGTGACGCATCAGATTGTAGTAAAAAATATAACATACCGTAAAATACTTGGACCCAAAATTTCTAATTTTTTGGACTTTTCGAACAAAACAATACCTAAATTCCATAACCTGCGCAAATTTTTTACCATGTTTTAGATATTTTTCGATGATTTAAAAGTTTTTTTGAACAAAATTTTTCGCTGATTGTAATAAAATTTTTGTTTTTAAATTGGGTCATAGAAACCTCCATATTGGGGCTACTTGGACCAAAGCTTCTTTTTCCAATGACTAAACAATGTTAATATGTAGTGGGCCTAAGTAGGACATAGGGTCTGGAAATATAACTCTTTAGAGACATTCTGAGGCCATGAAATGATCATTTAATTGCAAAAACTCAATGAATAAATCGAAAACACTATATGGAATCATATGTGAAATAATGATGTCTTAGAATTTGTATAACTTTTGGCAAAAAAATTGTGAGAAGTATCTACAAGGCGATAAAAATCACCCCCTTTTAATAAGTTTCGGTGGAACGATTTTCCTGTCTATATGAAACCACTTGTACTGCAAAACGTCTTTCTTTTGGCCATTTCCAGCCTTTTTTTGCTTTTGGTCCAAGTTACCCCCCAGGGCTCAGGTAGCCCCGGTTTACGGTATCGTATTTTATAAATATAAAAATTTTCCTTCTCTTGTCCTGCATTTTCCATACCCTTTTCTTACCTCAATCCCAAAATTTATGGTAACCTCGGATGTGGTTCAACAATGGTAACGCACCCCTTTAGTAATTTTTGCGCACACTTTATTTCGGTCTTCTTTAGTTCAATTTCCTTCCGTTAATGACTTTAAATCCTAAAAGAGGTACCATACAGTGCTTCGTATTTTCCACAAGGTATTCATTTGAAACCGGTCGTATCGAATGGCACATTAAACACAGTCGTAGAAATGTGCACAGAACAACCAGTCGTATTGAATTGTATATTGAACACAGTAAATCGTATTTTGTAGAAAATACGAAGTTAGGGCAGAACATCTGGAGATTTATCCCGTTCTGATTTTTTCCAAACATACTCCTTTTTTCCGAAAAGAAAATCTTACTATGTGAGAGGTTATATTCGCTATCACATTACTTATTCCTAAGACTTTCCATTTCTCCTTTTTTAAGCATCATTATCTCTCTAGTTAATATTGTTACAGTACTGCTCAAGTGATTTTCATATACACAGTTTCCTTTTCATCACAGTTTCATCTTTTAGCTTGTATTAATAGACGGTTTGCGCCGGTTTTTCACACTATGGACATTTTTTTCCTAAGATATTACTTGGGTTTTTTTTATCCACAAATCCGTCTTAAGGTTTCTTCTCTATTTTTACTTAAAAATTTATATATATTTATATCAATATCTTTGACAACAGGTTAGATGGATGAAGAGACTTTTTATCTCGCAATCTCGCCTTAATAAAGACCTTGTAGACCTTAATGTTTTTATCCACGCGCCACCCTTATCGCAGTTTCAATATCGTAGTGTCTCAGCAAACTACGGAATATGAACTTTCCTTCCGTACTTATCGCCCTTAAGTCTGCGTACATCGATTTTTACGCCTTTAAGAGTACACTGCCCGATTTTAAAAAGCTGGAAAGCTTATTGAAGATAGCAGATTTTGAATGTTTTTCGCTCTCATTCGTTTGCTCTGGATTCACAATCGAATCTACAATCTTTAATTATTCGTTGAATCGAATGATCAGCTCGAGAGAGTTAGCTAATGGATTTTCGGATTTGGGAAGTTAAGGGTTGAGGGAGCACTGTGAGTCGGAAAGGTGGAAAGGCTTATGAAATTTTTGAGGCAGAAGCCGTTGAAAATTTGCCTTCGGGAAAATGGGAGTGGATGATTGTTAATAAGCCGAAAGAAAGGGGAATTTTCGAACGTTTCCCAGGAGTGGATTGTTTTGTGGAGGATTGGAGTGCTTCGAATGAACATTATCGTCGCTAAACACTAGTTCCATTGCTAGGTATTTTTAATGTACTGCATTTCTTTTGAGAATGTTAATGTCAGTGTTAAAAATATTTTATTTTCGTTGTGGTTAGAGGTGTGGCAGTTTTTCGCCGCTTACAGTTACCCCTTTAGTTACCTTCCGTTGCTCCTAAATCAGAGATTTGACAACGAAATGTAATAAAGGTTAGTCGAATCCGAATTAATTCCTTATCAGGGTCATTCTTATATTCTGTCCGTTTGCTATTTTTCTCCGCTATTCATTAATCGTTTTAATTCATTGAAAATTTCGGATTTCTATCTTTTCGTCTTACATGTGACAGTAAAGCAGTCTGTTCAATTTCAAGCAACTACGTTTTCCTCTCACTATCTTTAAAAGTTCCCTTTTTTCGTCATTTACTAAAAAGTAAACATCCCGAAGTTTCTTTCGATTTTATATTTTGCAATGTCGTTCCATGATGAACGAAAGAAAGTTTACGTAATTGACTAAATTTGCTGTATGAATTACCGGTCAGGGTACACAACATCGATATCAAGACCTTCTCAGCCGATTAACTGCAAAGAAGTTCTTAGTTTGCGGCATAATTTTCTTCGTTTCTGTAATTACTTCTAACTGAAAATTTGAATGTGCTCTATTGTGAACGATACTTCAGTTTTTAATGATTTTCCCATTGATAGAGTCAATTTCTATGCCTCTTTTGTTCTTTATCAATTCTTATTCTGGTGGAAACATACAAATGAAGAATCTAGAGGAAAATGGAAATAAAAAAGTATGACAGAACCGGAAATTGAGTCCGGAATGTCTGAATGTTCTGGAAACATAGCGCAATTGGATAGAGTAGCCGCATGGGAAGTCGAAGATCCAGGTTCAAGTTCCGGCAATGTTAGGCGAGTCCGTTATTCCCGTGGATTTTTCTTAGACGCACGTGTTAATCCCCCCCTCCGTCCTTACAAAGGATACACATATACACAAAACGTAATGATTACTCGATCGGCAATAACAGCGACAGCATAGCAAATTTGATAACTCGCGATTAAGAGCAACTTTAAGTTGATTCGAACTAAGGAATAGTACCGAAAATACTAGATGCTTAAATAGTAAGACAAGAATAATGGGATAGTGTCCAACTGTGCCTTTGATTTGAGACGGCCCTGGTCGAGGAGGTAGAAAGTAAATCATAACCAGTGATTTTAAACAAACAAAATGCCATAAACCAATAGAAGACGATGGTGATTTTTATTTAGGAATTCAGTCTTCATTTCTCCTCCGCCATTACATATACGATTACCCATATTCGTCAATTTTCACTATTAAATGTGCAGTTTTCCTCAATTTAGTAGCCTCCGTCAGCTGAAAGGAAATTCGGACGCGTATTTTGAACTTATCCGTGAAATTGTTCCGAGTGAAGTCGTCACTTGAAACAACCGTTTGCTCCACTTTTAATTTTGTTGCCAAACCTTTAACGGGACCGTTATGAGGCTTCCTTCAACTTGCTTCGATCCGTGGGTAGACTTCGTCAGCAGCAGCTATTCGGCGAAAATGCAGATTCAGCTAATGAAGCGTTTTATGGGCCGCTGATCGAAACATTTCGGTGGTATGTACCTACGAGGTCTCTACCATCCGGAAGAAGATTTCCTACGTAAAATAATTCCTCTAGATCTACATCTGTACCCTGCCAGTCGCCTTTCGGCATGTGGCAGGGGGTGCATGCATCATGATTCTACCTCCATAATTGATTACTTTCGCGTATCACTTGCGGAAAAAATGAATTTTTGAAGCGACAAGTTCTAGGATCTATTTCCCTAATTTGTCTCTCAATCCTCAGTCTCAGAATTTCTTAGTTTTTCAACGGCCTATGTAACAGGACGCATAATATCAGCTACATCTTCTAAGAATTCACCTTCTCCGAACTCATTAGGTAAATTAAGTCTTTCTTTAAATCTTCTATCTTCTAGAGATTTTCTATCCTACGTCCACATCTTACCTTTGAAGCATTTGAGTAACACTCACTGATTTGTCGTAACAGTGTTTTACGAAACGTATCGCCTTTCGCTGTAATTTTTCCAACTCTCAAATACAACACTTTTCGGCAGGATCCCATACACTTCACGCTTACTCAATCTTTGGCCTAATCATCGCTCACGGACTTTTTCTTCGCTCCGAACGACTATTCTATTGCAGTAAAATAAAAAGATATATCAACTTTATCAACGACTATTCTATTCTCTACAATTCGTTCCAGGGAAGATATTGCATCAGAAAAGATTTATTCTGATAATTTCTGTGAGAATCGTGTTTTCCCTTAACCAGTGAATGGTCATAAGCCGTCTCATATTTTCATTTCACCATTTCGATTTCACAATTTACCATAGATACATATCTTTCTATCTAGCGATAGCAAATGTGTGGCGGCATTTATAATTTCTTTCTTGCCACGCCTATTAGCTTCTGCTACTATTCACATTTACCACCTGTTTGATATAATGACGAAGTCATTTCATGACAATGGATGTCTCATGATTCAATCTGAAGGATAGTTCGCGATGCTTTGATTGGTTTCCCTTTTACAGTGGGTGGGGAGATCCTGCAGCGTGTTTCAGATCCTTTTTCTCTTTTAATTGACCTATTACCTAAATTTTTCCAAACTGCATATTACTAAATGTTAAATTCCTGTAATTTTATCATATGATTAAAATTATATTCGGTTAATTGTTTACCGTAACACTTTCAGTTTAAGGATCGTCAACGTATTTGCAAGTGATACTACAAATACAATCTTCCTGTATCTTAAAGTGACGACTTCAGAAAGAGTAGAGATTTCACGTACGACAGTTACATGCTGATAAATTGATCTTCTGTAAGTACATTGATTAGAATCACGGTTCATGCGAAAATCTTTTACCGTAAATGCTAGTAAAAATGAGAGTGGAATAAAAACAACTTTTACGCTCATTTCCTATCTTGTTCACTTGTCATAGAGAGCTACCTGAAAGTTGAGGCCAAAACAGTGGATTTGACGAGTAACAAATCACGTTTTGATGTGACGTATTACTTTATTGTATGAGCATCTGAGTTTGTAGCTGAAAATCTATCGATCCTTTCACTTTATCCGTGGATGACGTTGAGATCTCACCGTATAATTTTCTAGAATATTTAAGGCCACTTTTAACTTGAGACTGCAAAATATCGAAACTTATATCAAGAAAATACTCTGCTCCTATTCTTCTTGCTTGGGTGTATTTTCTCATTAAAGCCTACTCTACTTGTGTTTTATTCAATAGTTCGAAAGAACGGGCGGTCGAAAGGATCAGGAAATATTATTTTGAACATATCCTTACACTTACGTTTATCGTTTACGTTATCCAGGGCCTAAATCTATTCACACAAGAGAATTCGTAGTATTTCATACTCAATGTAATCATATCACTATTAAACTTGCAAGTTAGTTTTTAGCCACCGTTTACTTTAGATTGAAGACATCCATGAGTTAAATTAAGTATAAGCACTTTTAAAACTTTATCTAAGGTTCAAAATATCTTCGAACCCTTATGTATTTTTATATGGTTCGTATGGCGAAAGTGATTTGTTGTAAATTTATTCTCAAAGAAACCGGTGTCTTGCGATTTTAATGCGCTATTGAAAGACAATGAATTCCTTTTGTAAATAAGCATATAAATGTTAACTTATATACTATGAAATTTATCCTCCTTTTCGTTCAGCGGATTTTTGACTTAACTTAAAGATCAAATTAAAGCATTCCACATTTTTTTTGATGTTGATCATCATAGTTGAAATTTGCCGGAGCTGTCTATAGATGTGGGCCTGCGAAGAATATATATGAGTACCGGAACCTCAAAACGCCTTATACTTATTTCGAGTTTCGCCGCAGTCTCATCAGATGCTTATATCATCTGCCCATCTCAAAAGAGTAATGGAAGTTATTATTTTCCAAAGTATAATAAAATATCTTGCAGATTTACAGAAAACCACTACCGGTTTCGGCCAATATAGACCGTCATAAGGCCTTAGTTGGTCGTGTGGCTCCCGATGATGGCCTAAGTTGCCAGAAACCGGTAGCAATTTTAATGGAACTGTATAAGTTATTCTACTTTATTTCACTTTGTAAAATAAATATATCCATATTAATCGAGTTCAACCAAGTAAGCCTTCTTTAATCGACTGTATCAAAAAAGTTATTTACAGAATTCTGAGTTAAGCGACATTGTTTAACTTTGTTTCATAGACATAGGCGGACTTAAGCTATCGGATACCCAAGGTGCAAAGATCACATTGAGGCCCCAAGAACGATTTAAGAGAAAAATTCGAATTTATCATAAAATACGCTAAAATACTCGTGGGCTCTCAGATAGCCAAGTGGGCAACGCGTTCGACTACGGTGAATACGGTCCCGGGTTCGATTCGCGGTGGGGGCTCACTTGTGAAATGACATTAGCTGTCGAAGCAATTTTAACAATACTACCATACTACTGCTAATATACATCCCATAGAAACCTCAGTCGCTTCACTACGGCAAGAATAAAAAGTTTTGAATTTTATTGTATAGGAAATGTATAAATTTAAGGAACTATGGATAGACTTTACAACCTAATATATCCTATAAAAATATTAAGTAGACTTTGTCAACAAATATAAAATTACTCTTGAAGCGAAAAACCAGAAAAATTTTACTGATGATTTATTAACACAGTATTATTGAGGCCCTCATATAGTAGAGGCCCTCAGCTAGCGCCTAATTATAAATCCGCCTCAGTTCAAACTATACGGTGAACTTTGAAATTTCAAACTATATGGTGAGCATAAATTTACCAAATAGCATACATTTGGTATGCAAAAACTTCCGTTCCCGCACTTTCGATGACACGGAATACGAAATTTCGCTGCGGAAAGCCACTCGGAAACATTTTCTCCTCGGACGTCCATCCTTTCATCGGACGGCCTCTCCTCTTCCAACGGAATACGGAGAAATGGCGTCGGAGTGTTTGTGACAACAGTGCCGAAGGGTCCAACGGTGACTCCCAAATTCCTTTGTGAGATAGGCGACTTCTGACCGCTAGGCCTCCCGCGGCGCTCCAAAGCTGAGAAAGGACAGTTCGTGCGCTGCAAAAGACAGGTTTCGAACCACGCTCTGCCTCCGATGGAGAATGAATGCCGTATAATTCGATCCCTATCCTTCGGTACGCGTTTAGGAGAGGAGAAAAGAATGGTGGGAGGGCGGGGCAGTCGCAGCACGTGCTCGGTGCGCCAAATGGGGACGTGGCCAAAATTTCGGTTGTAAAAGTCTAGCAGTAAAAAAATAAGGAAAGGAGCTGGAGAGGATTCGTATGCAAGTGAAGTTGAGAGTTCAACGTCGCTAAGGAGGCTGAATAGTCCTAAGTCGGCAGTCTCGTACGAGTGGAACTACTTGGTGTCCTTTCGGAAAGCAAAATTTGAGTCTTTATTCGGGTTCAAAAGGTGAAGAGTCGGATTTGGCCTTCCTTATTTACATCGGTGAAGGATTGTTTACAGTGTTTTCGTATTCCTTCCGGATCTTGGGTTCCAAATTTAAGGTGTTTTTAGATAGTTTTCTGTCTATATTTACTCGTGATGTTTTGGAGCTTTATCTAAATTGTTATTGATTTGTTTTTAAATTTATTTATTTAATCGACACTTTAAATTTAGTGTAATCATTTCTTGCATTATGAAGCTCAGCCTTAGCGTGATTAAAATTTTATTCATTTAATACTATTTATTTTATTCGGTATAATATTTATTTGCGGAACTGTTCGATACTTATTGTCCGTCATTATCAGTAATATTTCAAATTTTTATTCATTTCTTTAGATTCTTATTTCTTAAAAATTTTTTGTTTGAATTTAACCTGATTCCTAAACAAAACGAAACAGAGCAAAATTTTCTCTAATATCAACTTTTAATTGATTTAATTAATATGATATACATATATCGATAGATAGATATTGTTCTTATAATAATAGTGGTTCTTATAATATAAGGTATATTGATTATCCAGAATGCGAGAATGAAGAATGTAACTAATTTATAAATAATGTGACCAGAAGAAAACAGACAACATACTAATACCCAAAATTAAAAAAGAGTCTACATTTTTGCGTTAAATTGAATAAATAAAAATAACTTAAATACTTTCAAAATTTTGCCTGCAATTTCTTAAGCAATTCTTTCACGTTAGTTTGGTGACAGGTGACCAACTCTTGGAAATATGCTAGCTTTGCCTGAGAAGAAATCCGATATCATCTCGTATCTATCGTAATTTTGTTTATAGGAAATATGTGTTTTATATTTATACAATTTCCCCGCTAATCGCTAGTGATGTACGGCAGGGAAGCGGTTGTGTTTTTTCTCGGCTGATAGTATCCTAACAATTCGAAACGAATCAGGATCTTCGCCAGATTTCCCAATGATTCTTTTATTTTATAAATGCAAATAGATATTTAGTTGAAAGGATTTTGGCTATAATTTGAGAGGTAATTTTATCCAGAATTTTGAGAGAACTTAGTAACATTGTCGATGTCTGGGCCGAAGTTTGTTCGACTATTCATGCAAGTAGTACTGCAGTAAAGATGTAACTAAATATGATTTACTGATACAGCATAAAATCAGGACAAAATTAAGAAACAACTGAATCTTATGATCAAACCAAGCATTTTAACCTTTTATATCAGAGTTTATTCTGTGGATTTTCCACAAGTAAACGCTTTCAACTTATGATAGACGAAACGAAATATTTAGGTGCTTCGCAGTTGTCATTCATTATTTGCAGGAATTCAAACATTGTGGTATGTCACTCTCAGTGTTCTGCCATAGCCTGGGCTTACTAACTTCATAAGGCCTCAAGAGCCGTTTGGTCGCAGAACCATTACGCTGCATAAGATATAATCAGGCTGCTTTTGAAGAGCCTATTGCCTACATTCAAAAGTTAACCTTCGATGTTGTGCGAGGAAAAAAGGATTTAACCAGAAAAGATAAACCCTGATAGAATACTTTCCATTTTAATGTCACTCGAAGAAATACACAAAGCTGGGAAATAAAATTATTTTATTACCATTGGTTTCAGGAGGCATACTTAAGCCCGTAGATTTTCGGCCATTCTAGTTGATTTTTTTTTAAAGCATGTATGTACAATCCCTTTCTACGGAAGGCAAATCTATCAGCCACGTTTTTCTACTCAACGAAAAATCCTTCGTGAAAGGAGATTGGTTTTTAATCTCTCTGTATCCGTTATCTGTGGTGTTTACGAATTTATATCACACCGGAAGTACTGCCGACTTTAGTATTAGAAATGTTTGGTTTATTTTTTATGTTAGGTTCTGCACTTCCATCAATTAAATACGTGGTAACGTCCTTTCTGTTCAAATTTGCGTTCGTCTTTTTATTTATTTTATCAGTTTCTGTTTTTATTATCCTAAATTGTGTTGGATAAGTTTTAAGATCTTCGTTCATTTTCTTGAAAGGCATGTAAAGTATTCCCGTTTATAAAGTAATATCTTTTCCCAATTGGAAAGTAACGAATAAAAATACTGGTAATATTATTTTTGAAGGGGAACATAAGTAACCCACCCATAATGTCCAATAGGATGAGAGAGGAAGATATCGGAAATGTTTCATTAGATTCTGACTCATTGTTATATTGAAAGCGTGAAGGAAGTTTGTCAACATCAAGTAGCGACGAATCTGTAAACGAATTCGCCCGGTCGACTACGTTCCGCTCGCGAATGCTTTTTTCCCTAGAGATTCGAAGGGTCTAAAGATAGAGGCGGAAACTGCAGAGGTTGGAATTAACGAATGGGAACGAGTTTTTGAGAACTCAGATACCCTTCCTCACCTCTCGTGCTGTTTGCATGAAGATCTAGGAACAAAAGACGTCCCCACCAACGATAAGTTTTTTTACTTATATTTTACCCATCTAAACTCAATAGTAAAGGAGGCGAAATGGTACATACACTATAGGAATTCTTTTGGCAAAGACAAATCTGTTTATATCGCGTACAGGAGCAGTTTGTTTTCAAATATTCCATACTATTCTGTATATATTATCTAAGTAACCCTTTCTTTCGGTATTCCATACACATACTGTGTAGATGTAACTATCAATTTCTTATTAAAATTTTCCAAGTATAAACTTTTATCGTCTACTAAAAGCGTCATAACCCGATTTTTTATTTTAAACCTAAGAAAATCTAATATCAAAATAAAAAAATACTCATGTAAAGCTTCATTTACAAGTATTTATTTTCTAAATACAGTACATTTACTTATTTACTAAATAACTGCATTTTCGTTAAAAAAAAGCGCCGCATTTTTAATCAGCATTGAAAGGTATAATCAATTCCTCCAAAGTAGCCCCTAATCTCTCTTTTTACCACCCGATTTACCTCCTTCGCTAGGATTAACCCCATCGCCTCGATCTCCATCGCATCACTTGGCCTAATCCTTTCAACTTCCGATCCTCTCCATCCAGCTTATCCCCATTCGATCCCCAGAACGCTTTCCCCGCATCTCTGCATAATGACTCTCCTCTGATACACACCCGATAACCAACGTCCCTCCGAGGGTGCGGTCTGCATTCGCGATAGTTCTCCGAGTCGGCGATAAGCCCATTAGTCGATCTGTTCTTGGCCGTTCACAAATCGGCGCCCCTTGGAAGCGCACGCGCCCACCGAGGTGCGGCGGGGAGCGGAAACGTTGTCAATGACAAATGGAATGCGAAGGAGTCGCTCGTAAACTTGGTGCTTCCCGCGACAGTCTCTCGGACATGAACCGGAGTATTCATCTCGTGAATCTCCTACAGAGCCGATTCATGGCTGTCACGGGTCGATTGAGTGAGATTGGCGACGGAAGTGAATAAGGAATGGGAATCGAGGCTGTTTTACGAGGTCGAGGGACCGTATCCCCGTGGCTCGCGAACCACTAGAAGTCCCTTGGTAATTTCTTCGCGGATTCCGAGGAGGCGTGTTTTTAATTAACCTGAGGTGTTTGAGTAAAGAGTGTGGACGTGGGGGTGATTAATGAAATCAATAGAGGCGTACTTCCTAAGTCTATAGCATTGTATACTAAATGCATGCTGCGTCTTGGGTTTTATTCTTACCTATTCTTACCCAGTGTGAATGGAATCATACTGATAATTCAAAAATCGATTGTTCGAAGGATCAGTACTTCCTATCAGATGATCTGATAACTTTCAATGAATAAACTACTCTAATTAAATTATCCTAAATAAACAATTCTAATTGAACGATTCGAAATAAATTATTCTAAATGGACAATTCTAAATAAAATATTCTAAATTAATTATTATATTATTATGAACTACATATGGCTTTAATTTATCTCACTAAAACTTACTTATTGCGTTGATTTAATTATTTCAGTGATTCGATAAACTATTCTCCAATATATATTAAAATAGAATCTAATGATTCGGCCTAAGCTTTATGGTAGGTCTCCATTATAAAGAATAACGAAAAAAGAACACACCTTTACCACAATATTTTATTCCACGACCATGGTTTCGACCCTTCCTTTCGACCCGTTCAGGTGATTATGACCTTTAGTGTTCTTTTTCTGTTATTCTTTGTCTTATCATTCTAATATTTATCAATTCAATTAAGTACAAAAAAGAAAACACAGTCGTTGTTGAATAGCTTTTTACGAAACATTACGAGTCCTTAGAATGCCCGCTCTTTGAAATAGTTTGATTCCTTTTCTATTTATGGCAGATGATTCACATTTAAAACATTTTTCACTGGTAGAAATGCGGATTTGAAAATCTATTTTCAAAGACCTGAATTTCGACGTATTTAACCGGGGCCGTTAGGAAACAATGATTTTCTCGGATTTCTGCGGATCGCTCACCAGCATCCACATCCATACCCTGTTAGCAGACCGTAGGCCTGTGGCAGGGGTTACAATCACCGACCAATCGACAATTATTACTGACTACTATTTCCTGCGCTCGTTACTGTTGTGTCGTTTGCGGAAAGAATGAGTTCTCATAAACGATTTGTCCTTGCGTCTCTTTCCTTATTTTACGCTCACTGCCGGATCGGCCGTAGTATCGAGGGAATCGCATAATACCGATTACGTCTTTCGCAAACGTACTTTATCAGAATTTATCAAGCAGTCGCAGCCTAGCTTCTAAGATCCTTTCCTTCAAGGACTCCCAACCTGCGTTAGAAGGGATTTCCTTAAACCTTGCTGTTTTGTCATAGCATTTTACTATAAAACGCATAGCTTTGTGCTGCGCTTTCTCAAAATCGTGGGTACACGTTTCATCCGTCGGTTCCCATGTACTTGCATATTTCAGGTGGGGCCTGACCTACTACTCGTTCTCTTTACTACCTTCTCGTTCCGATGAGGCGGCGATGACGTTTCGCCGGAGCGACGTCATCATTATAGGCCCCCTCATATCCCCCCCCCCAATGCATTTTTGGAAAAATCACCCTCGCTTATTTTTCTAAATCATTTAAATAGCGCGTCATAAAAATTTCAACTGCGTAGGATCAAATTTGTGTAAGGAGATCTATTTTTAATTCAGACGATTATCAAAGGTAAATAAATTATGATCGGATCTCAGAAACGCGTATTATGATTCACGACTATATAAGACATTTCTGCTAAAAGTTTGGTTTTTCTGTGATACCTGGTCATTGTTCCACAAAGGTGTGAAGATGAGTCATGGATTTTCGCGAATTTACCGTGTTTTGACTTGATTTACGTCGACTCAGGTAAAGCAAGAGATCGATATTGCTTCTTAATGTATATCATTTTAAAGGCAAATAAATGCTATTTCGAACGATGTATAACATGTCCCATTATAATGGCGGATCATCAAAGGGTAACGCGTCGAGTTCGATACTATTTTCAATCCGACAATAAGTGAAGCATTGCTCTCTAAAGCTTTCATCACATTCAGCGACAATGCAGTGTATATAGGCAAGGTTTTTTATTCATTTACAGTATTTTCTCCGAACTCACGTCTTTGTTTTATCTTTGTGTGAGTGACGTATGACATACTCGTATGTCACACGTACGTCTGGTTTTCGAACATATTACATATTGAAGCCTTCGTGAGCAGAAGCTATAGACTGCAATATTTTTTTAACAGTTCAATTGAATATTCTTTTGCAAACTAGAATTATTTCCTAATAAAATAATTAGAAAGTTCAAGTATAAAATTAGTTATTATATTATAAAGTTTAGCCGTTTATAATTGTTTCTCTCTGTGTTTGATTATATTGATGTTACGGTTAGGTCTTACTTATATTCTTGGACTAATAATAAAGGTAGAATGTAAAGCAGTTAGCGAGGTAAAAGCATAGACGGAAAGAGATAAGTTTTAATTACCTACTCCAACAAAAGAAAATTGTACAAAAAGTAGCCTTTTCAGCGATAATTTGGCTAAATTTAATGCGTAACAAGATATTTCTAAAGGCATTCAGCTCTCAACAGCGCCTCCTTTTAGAGGGCTATCCTTTTAAGCCAGTTTTTCGTGAGTCTTTTTTCGCCTCCTCCTTAGCTCTTCCAAGTTATTCGGCTCGCATTTGAATTTTAAATATTAATATTAATAATGGCGCTCCTAAGTAGCGCGTTTTATGTACAAATCTTGAAGTTCACTAAGGAAGCTCCAAAATAATCGTTTACAGCTTGTACTTCAGCCGAGTTAATTTCCGCTACCACTTTCATTGAATGGTCGGTATCATCTAGCAAAAAATTAATGAATGACAAGGAGAAAACTGCAATTTATAAGAGAATGTGCTATCTCCTTTGTACTTTTATGCCGGCTGGTTATTCCATGGAACTAGAAGCAGAACAGAGCAGTAGTGCAGGCTTTTAATATTTTTGTTTTGCTTTTATGTTGGACACCAGCAATATGTAGGCTGCGGCATGTTTGTCCGGTATTTATTGTATTAGAGTGAAAAGGGTTCCTCTGTGTTTCTACGGGAAGTAATTGCTATAAAAACTTTATCGTTTTCCTCTGCATCTGAGGGGTAAATAAATGCCGTTGTAATTAGCTCTTGAATATTCATAGCCTCCAATGTCTCTTGGAAGTCTTTGACCATTAAAACCTCGTCATAAAAACAGTGGCGTGGCTGGGGGTTACCCCCCCCCAGAGCGAAAATTCGTTTTAAAAAATCGAGTTCATGGGAGATAAAATTTTAATTGTTTAAATATTTAGTTTCACAAGCCAGTGGAGACTCGCAGGGAATATATGTAAATATAAATCTGATTCTATCTTTATTACTTTTAGAGCAGAAAGTTGCTTTCCAAATGAATGTAGAAAATTCTGCGTTTATTCCTTGCCTCAGAAACACACTTGAGACAAATCCTGGCTACGGCCATGATAAAAAGAACGCACTCTTTAAAATTGTAGGATACAGTTCATCCTAAGTCAATATTCGATATTCAATAATCGGTAGATGTAAGCGGCGTTGGAATATTTTCCGATCAAGAGCTGTTAAAACGTAGTTTAAAGATAGAAATGGTTTATTCTATGATCTAAGCCCTTTACACGGATGTATGGATCACTACTTAGATACGTTTGCAATACCTGAAACATCTGTAAACCACTTAAATATGTCATCTTTTACACCCGCGCTATTTTTACAAACTCTCGCTATTGGATAAATGTTTTCCTTATTCCCTTTAATAATAATTTATTTAACACATACAGGAAATGTCCCAAATAAAATGTGTTATAATAGATCGACAAATAGCAAATAATAAATTATAATAAAAATGATAATACTAATAACAAAAATAAAAATAAATTTTAATAATATAATAAGGAGAAAGGCATAGGAATATAATAATATTTTAATAAGGAGAAAGGCATAGAAATTAAGGAACAGAGAACAAGAGTAAAATTATATACAGAAATTACAAGAATTGGCGATTGGTGAAGTTTCCTTCGTATAGCGAAAGAGGTCAGTGTTTGTCAAGGAAATGAATATAACATTTCTGGTGATCTCTTTCCTCAAATATTCCTTACATCCAGTTTTTTTGTGGCAGATGTTCATTTGACGTATAATCTAGTTCTACAACTTTCCCCGAATTCCCTTTCCTTGAACTCTGCCTTATGTCCTCACGAGCTATACTATATAGCTATATGACCATAAAGATTGTAAACATTTTGATTTGATTTGAGCGGTTCTTTTGAAAGATAACCTAATAATACCTCTTTTCAGTCCTTGGTCGGTGATAAAAAATTTCTTATTTTGTTGCTTTAGGTTGATCCATCAATAATCGAGTTTGCTAAAAAGGATTTCTTCTTTATAATTTTAAGAACGAAAATGAGAAGAAGAACAATGTCTAGCAATTCGAATTTAGCAACAATAGCACGGAGAAATACTTACAATAAGAAAAAGAGATGAAAGAATTTTGATTGCCCGCTATTTTTTCCTCGGTTTCCTCTGCAAAATCGAGGGAAAAAAACTGCAAAATCAAGAGGGAAGATACATAAGGCACTTCTGACCCGTTTAATACGCAAATATTCGTTTTATTGAAGTAGCCTCCTGGAATGGAAAGTTTGCTTATCTTTTCTTTTGCGGACAGCATATAATATTAAACCACAGCATCGTCATCCTATTCAATGACTTTGGACTTATTTTACAGCCATTATTTATTTTATTCGTGTCATACTTTTAAAGAAACGGGAGAATTCATACTTTTCAGAAAATCCACGTAAACTTTGTGGTATCTCATCAAAAAAAGCGATCGCTAATCTGTTGCGTACGTTGGTTGTGAAGTTTTACTTTCAAATGACCTGGTAAAGAGAAAAAGATATCGACCCCGGCAGGATTCGAACCTGCAATCTTCGGATCCGAAGTCCGACGCCTTATCCGTTAGGCCACGAGGCCACGGGGTTCTATTTTAATTAATAATAGCATACTGTCTCTGATGGGACTCATAATCAATCTTTTATCAATATAATTGTCCCTTTTTTAATGCGCTTCTTTTACTTTTGAAATATCTTATTCTCGAAGGATTTCTCGTATTTCGTACTTAGTAATTTCCTGCCCTGTCGCTCTCCTGAGCTGCGAGCATCTATGTGGTATTTCGGCAGTCAATTTGCTACATTTTTCACGGTCCTGACATAGGATCCTCCAGACCAAGTTCTCCTCAATGCCACCCTTCTCAGGAGTTTTGTTAGATATATGATGATGTGCTCATGGTAAATCTTGCTTTAAAGGTGAGCGGTCAAAATTAGAGGTCGTTTTACGATTGTTTCACTCTTCTTGGATTCGTATGCATTTACTGCTTTAGATATAGATCCCCGCGATCCTCTAGTGGCGAATTGAAGGGATTAAATTAACAGCAGCAACATTACCTACCCTGTTAGCTTCTCTAATGCTCTACGGAAGGAACGACCAGAATTTTTTAGAATATGTTTCCGGATCCTCTGAGTACTTATATTAGGATGCAAACCCCTACCTCACAGACGTCAGTAAGAAAAAACGGATCGCTCTAACAGAGACCCTGGACCCTTACGTCAAAGTCCTTGAACTCACAACTGATCCATTCTGGTACCATTTTTACATAAATAATTAGGAATATTATACATTTTTAATGTGTAATTTTAAATTTCCAATTCTCTGATGACCAATCACCTTGATATTGGGTTATAAAAAATTCGCGGGTAGGATGAAAGGTTGTGACGGGATGGATCGAGCCCACGGACAGTAATTAAAGACATTATTATATGCATCGACCAATTCCCTGAGAGATTTTTTGTATAAGTTAGACTTGTATAAGTTAGACTTGTATAAGTTAGACTTGTATAAGTTAGACTTGTATAAGTTAGACTTGTATAAGTTAGACTTGTATTGTATAAGTTAGACTTGTATAAGTTAGACTTGTATAAGTTAGACTTGTATAAGTTAGACTTGTATAAGTTAGACTTGTATAAGTTAGACTTGTATAAATTAGACTTTTTTATTTCTTAATTTGTATGCTTACACCTAACTAGGAACGGAAAGAAAGTATTTTCCGCCTTGGATAGCTACTTTATATTGTATTTCACATTTTTATTTCCTTAATTTTTAGCCTGTTTACGGTATATCACATCTTAGATTAAGCAATAAAGACGTTCAAATGTAACGTAAACGAAGGAAAGCATAGTAGACAAGCTCAATAGGCTCGACAACGATTTCTTTTTGAACGTAAAAAATGGTCAAAAAGCAGAGATACCTCGGGCGCGACTGGATTTTAAACCACTCTCTTCTTCGAGATATCTCGGGTGCGTGAGAGAAGTAGTTAATGGCACAAGAAAAAAGAAATCTTGGAGGAGAATCTATACGGAGACAAATAATGCGTGGGTGCATTGGTCCCTGCACTGGTAAATACCTCATTATCTCGCCTCATTGGTCGTGAAGAAGCAAAACATTACTTTCCATGGGCGAAATTGGATTGATAAAAAACTCATTCATCGTCTTAAATGGAGATGCTGATACTCCTACGAATAATCTCCAAGAGTACACAAAAAAATTCTTAGAACTCTATATCAGGAATATGGAGTATCACTCCTAATTTCGACCGTTCTCTCTACGTTTCTATCGTCATTTGTCGAGCTCGAATAATGCCCTCGTTTTCGTCATCAGTGGATGTCAGCGCGTCGGATGCAAATTACACTTTCTCTCTCGTAGCATCACGCGCCCTATCTCTCGCAGCGAGCAATTAACTCTTTCTCTTGGAGCGATTCCCGGCGCTATTTATGCATTCCCTTCGAGCGTGCTTCTCGCATTCACCGTCTAAGGTTCTGCCTCCAAGGAGAGAATTGGCAAAATGCACTGCTCGACCAGTTTCCTCTCCGGAGTGAATCTATCTTTGCCCAAGGGCTGATTTTTTCCGCTCCATTCTTTGTTTCCTTTTTCCTCCGGTTACCGATTCCTCACCGAAGAGAGACGTCTCGGTCGACGCGATGAGTTTCTTTCCCTTCAGCCGGATACGTGATGTTTTTGTCCGTTCGTTTGAGTTCCAGACATTTCGGTGCCTCTCCGAAGAATGACAATGAGCGTTTCGGAAATCGCGTTGTGGTGGTTTATGCGTCAAATGGGGAACTTTTTGCGCGCGCCGTCGGTAGCCGTATCTTTTTAGGATGGTGTTAAAATAGATTCCGATGCATTAAACGCAAAAGAAGGTCTCGTGAATACATTCGTGAATCGATTTTTGAAAAATGCTCTCTGAAAAAAATACGACTCATGCATATAGATTATTCATTTTTGTTAATCCGTGACAATCCCGCAATTTAACTCACGATTTTCTCTTACGCCTCGACACTCTATATGCCGTATGCAAAGCAAACATTGAACATTGCATTCATAATATTTACATATAATCCTCCATTTATAATATTTACTTCACTAGTCTCTGTATGATATACTTGGCAATTATCACCTAATACCGAATTCGTCATAGTTATACGAAAAATGATGGGAAATTTATTTCTTCTTGACATTCGCCCAAAATGGAAAGAAACCCCAAAAAAAACCTTCCGCAGACTGAGTCCGTCTTACTTATTGCTTTCCTATTTATATACATTCAGTCATTTATTGCTTATTACATAAAAATATGCGCACAAAATGCTTTTCACTTCCGCCTTTACAGTCCTATACCACGTACCCTGCTAGATGAATACTTACAGATTTTCTATGGTCAGTAGTTAACATCACTTCAATACTAATATGATTTCATTGTATTGGAAAACTTGTAACGAAATTGACAGTTTTATATTGAAAAGAATTTACCATTTACTTATGCAAAAATTGACTCAAATTAATATTTTATATTATGTTAAAGATAAGATTTTTTCGGGCAGTTTCCATTCTTTAACCCCTCTTTTAAAATTAACGAGTTACTACTGATCACGTTCGTCCACTTTCCGGTAGTATTAAAACTCCTAGCCACACTTCTAACCACTTCTACATAAATTCACTGCAAGTCGCCTTTCGGCGTGTGGCAGGAGCTGTAAACACCAAGCATGCGAGTTACCTCTTTAGCTTATTGTTTTCGCTTATCGTCTCGGAAAGAATGAGTCCCTAAAACGATTTGCACTCACATTTATTTCTCTTATTTTACGCTCATTGTCGGATCGGCCGAAGTAGCAGAGGGGTCGTGTATTACCAATTATGCAAATGTACTCTCTATGAATTTAGCAAGCAATCGAGGGCTAGCTTCTAATCTCCTTTCTTTCAAGGATTCCCAACCTGCGTCTGAGAGCATTTGCGTAACGCTTGCTTTTCTATCGTAGCACTTTTTAACAAAACGTTTCGCCTTGCGTTGCACTTTCTCGAGTTCGCGAGCATTCGTTTCATCCGCTGGGTCCCATATACTCGCAGCTTATTCCAAGTGCGGTCTGACTTAGGTGAAATAACATCGCTTTGTAACCTTTTCATCGCATCTACCTACAATACGCTTTATAAAACCCAGCTTTTCAGTTGCTTTACCGCATTTTTTTAATGTGCTCCACTGTAAGTTATTTGTAATGGTGACTCGGAGATATTAAATTGAGCCGACTACATTTATATTCATTCCACTAATTGTGCATGGGTGGTTCTGACGAAATTGTCTCCTTTCGAAGAAAATTGCTACGGAGCATTTATTCACATTAATATCTAGTTGGCATTTTTCGCAATTCCTTTGAATATGAACTAAATCGTTTAATAGTGTAATGCTATCTTCGTCACTTGATATTTCTCTATCTATTACCGAGTCATTCCCAAATAGTCTCACATTGTTATCAATCTCGTCGCTCGGGTCATTGATACTTATTCTTATATTGCTGACAGTCCTATCGTCGGAAATTATGGAAATAGCTTCTTGCAAATTCGCGTTTTAATTAAGGCGTATAAATATTTTCTTCTGCGGCAGAACAAGTATAATATTTAGCTTAACCATTTACTATATTTATATTGTTATTTTATAAATGTTATGCCATATTTAAAACATTGATTCGTATCTCCCTCATTTCAAATAATCGAAATTTCATTTGTGTTTTCTAAAATACGCCTGCGACTGCATTTAAAATAAATAAAAGGCCGGTTCATTAGCTAAAGCTATTTACATTCAAACAAAAGACATTCATCCAGTTATTTGGGATGCAGTGTATAAAATCCTCGTGAATGACTTTGAATGATGGATGATTTGCACTGATTAAATCTCAGTAGTGGATCACTGCATTCAATCTGATCGAATAGATAATGATTTAATGAGTCAATGTGGGTAATATCCGTTGATAATAGCGTTGCACGGTCATGAATCTGTAATTACATAGGTTTACTATTAAATTGTTTACGAAGATTCAATTATTACCCAGCTTTACACAGTTCGCGCTTTAAGATTCTAAAAAGTGGAAATACTGTTCGGAAAACCGACGTTTTAATGTGTGTATGGACATAGGATGAAATAAATTTCTCCCTGTCTGAGAGAGTTGATGTTACAAAGGTCGCTCTGATACTGAGAGAACAATCAGTGAAATAGATAATAGAACTAGTCGTTTCAAAAATTCATTCATACGTGAAAGTAATCGATTAAGGAAGTAGATTCATGGTACACACACCCCCTGCCACACGCCGAAAGGCGGCTTGCAAGGTACATATGTAGATGTAGATGAACGTTATTACATATTCCAGGATTTTTCAAAACTTCGTCTGAAAAATATTTCTTGTCTAGTGCAGCTTCTTCGTCGTTTACAATCTATAATTTTTACCTCAGATAAAATATTATACGATCTCTTTCAATGAGAACTTTGATTGAATGTAAATAAGAGATTTAATATATTCCCATCCCACTAAATTTCTAGGTTCAACCGTTTGCGCTGTATGTAAACATAGTTATAAATTCATGTATTATCTCAGGAGAGAGTGAAGAGTTGAAATTAATTTAGTTTCTCATTTCCGATAAGCATCAGGTTCAATCATGAGGTGCAATTATTAATGCTTCTGCTACCACATCTTGATGAATGGAATATTTTCAATTGGTGTTTTGGAATAGGATGCAGGAAAATGTATCTTTCATGACTTTTGTCACAGTCTTTTTCATTTAGATGATAAAATGAAAATAGCATACAATGATTATATTTGTACTTTTCCACAACGGTTTTAATCCAGCACGACCGGATTTCGACGTATCCACGTCATCGTCAGGTGGCTCAGAAACTAAAACTTAGAAGTTTTCTGCTGGTTCCGTATGAGTATCATTAATGGTTAATCGGCTATCTACCGAATCCTCTGGAAAGATCCGCTATTTTGTTTTGCATTCGTCACTCGGCAGGAAGCTGATTCATAGAAATATCTGACAGACATTTTGTTTACTGGAAAGCCCTTGCGTCCCGTTTAGATCGATACACGCTGCTGAGATTTCTTGCCTACTGTTGCATTAATGCTTTCTCAAGGTCTTTCTTCTCCTCGGAAAAATTGAGTTAAAATAGTTCGATACGTGGAGATAAGGATAAAGGTTGGCCTTTTATCTCCCTTTCCCTTCTCAGAATCGGAGAGGCTGGCTTGCATTCCCCCGAGGTGCTCAATTTGTGATATCTTTTGAGCCGTTGCGCCACACTTCTTTGCAGAAATGAAGTTTTAAGCAAATTTTATTGAACCAAAAGTTTTGCGCTTATCCCGAAAAAATTACTTTGAAGCAGTGTTATTAAAATTACATATTAAGTGTATAATATTTGTGTGTACTATATTTATAAATGATTTAAAAAGTTAAAAATCAAATTCATCGCATCAGTATACATCGCATAATTGTATTTATAACCTAAAACCGTTAACATTAGTTAAATTCGATACATAATATGCTCTTATGTAAAGTAATGCACTTCGAATTAGCAAATAAGTAAAAATTCTAAGTATGAAATTTGAATGCACAGTGGTACCTCGACTTACGAACATAATTCTGTCTAGTTCGAAGTTCGTAACTCGAAAATTTAATACATCTAGACACTGTTTTCCATCATATCTTTCTCTTTTTTATCTCGGAATGAATTTCGTAACTAGAGGTCAAAATTGAGTGATGAAATAGTTCGTACTTAGAGCGGCTCGTAAGTCGAGGTATCACTGTTTATATACAGGTAGCCAAATTTAATCCCAGATTTTAATTTCATATCGCGTTAATATAATATAGATTTCCGCTCATTATACCAATGAATTTATTACTATTCAACATACAAGGAAATTCTGTGAAAGTTTTCTCATTATCTCTGCTTTAATTTTGTTGTTTTTTATTCGATGGGTAAGTCTACCCTTTTCGACGCTTTCGAATTCTGTTGTACGTTACGATTTTGTCCCGTAATTTTATTTTCGGATGACGATGTTGCCGATTGATTGAAGGACAAGATCATCGATTCTTTGCTATGAAATATATTTGCTTGAACTCCGTTGTTATATTCCCCGATCTGAAGAAAACTACTACAATAGTTAAGACATTTACATATTAGATGCCTTATTTTTGCTTTATGTACCGTTTAATGATGAACGGTTCATATATTTTGCGTGGTGTTATTTAACCCTGACCTTGATGTGATGGAGCAGCAGGCATCAAAGTGATTCCCGTTTTTATCGCCCCAAGATTAGGCGTCAGTGGCGGGCAAATAGCTTCTCTTCATCAGCATTAGAATTTTCGTGTTCTCTACTCCAACCGATATACATTACGTATTTTCGGCGACTGTTCCTTACTAGGGAAATTTACGATTTTCTAATCGATTTAAAAAGGGTAAATAATTACTCTTTATGACGTTGAGTGCAATTCATGAGCTGTTTAACCCGAGATTGATAGTGATGGAACAACAACCTACAAGTGAAGGTGACTGTTTCGCCACAAAGAACTGATATAAACAGATGAAATCACTCCTGTTCTAATGAAAGAGGACACAACATGAACGATTCACACACAGAAGAGGAAGAAAACGGTAAACACCTGTGTCGCCGTAAACCCTCATCAATAAAACTTGTGTATTATATTTAGATCAAAAAATACATATAAAACTCCTAACCGAACGTAAGAAACGTAGTTAAAATTTCTTCTGAAGGATTAGAAAATCACTGGAAAGTAATGGTGTAAAACAAAATGTTAAAGTGGCCGTAAGGTTCAATTAAAATTTCAGCGATGTAAAATCAAAGTTTAAACACACGTTAAACAATAATATGCCCTTATGAAAAACTTATCCCGCAAAGAATACAATGAAAACCACTCTTTCAGCATCCTGAGGAAGTTTCAAAACTAACCAGTGTGAGATATGAATGCGATACAGGAATGAAGCTAAGTATAATATGAAAAGTTTCATAATAATGAAGATTTCGTGAACATTCAAAGTAAGAAAAAGAAAGTTGGAACACGGCTGTTAATGAAATAGATGGAAGTGAGAATATAATCACAAAGAAATTGAGTACATTATTTGCTTTTGTGTATCTCTTTCAAAGTAAAAGCAAAAATTTGTTTGACTAGGATTGGCTATTCACTAGTTTTTTAAATATACTAAATTATATTGAAACATTCATGGCATTTTTACCTCCTTTCAAATATGCGTATTTGTAATGATATTGTGTAGAATTGTGAATTGATGTTCAGTGGAGGGCTCACTTTCATTCAAGCTAAAACTTTTAAAAGTTTGAACGTAAACTTTCAAAAGAGAACATGTGGAGAATTCAACTCATGGCTCACTTTTTTAACAATTTCAGATATTAATTGTGTAATGAAGTGGATAATTTTTCATGCTTCGTTTAGAGATACAACACCAGAATGTTCAATGCTAATTTTTTTGTTAGAAGTTATTTGGAGATTACATTCCATTTTCTTTCATAAAATATGGCTCATTTAACTTTGAAAGAAGATACCCATTAGCAATATGTGTTGAAAGGTGCGTATGAATTTTCTCTTTCGGTCTAGCTTCATAAGCCATTCTCATGAATCCCACTCGAATGTTTTTCTCAAATTCGATGAAAAGGTGTTTGAGGATGTAATAGCCATCTTCCTTCCGATGTATCAAGTTGATCTCTCAAAATGTTGGAAGGCAGTTGGATTATTGTTCCCTTTGTCCTAAGCTAATGGAAATCCTCTGTGCTCACTGAAGCGAGACTTTCCGTTGGCTCAAATAGCTGTTCTCTTAATTAACCTCTGCCATTTTTAATTTCATTTATTAATTCACATAATAATTCTTCTCAAAGGTAACTGGAAAATGTATTTCGCGAATTAATTGCGTTAATCTCTCCATTACTGTGTTTTACTTAGGAGAAACTGGAAATTTCAGTCCATTAGCTCTAAATCATACCATACTGGTGAGTTCAGATATACTTTCCGTGAGTTATATGCGATCAAAGGTTGTTAGACGTCGAGGTCGTTGATGTTCATTTGAAACGTCTAAATAATACTATAATATAATAGTATAAAGGATACAAAATTATTTTAATTAATGGAAAGCTGTGATCAATAGGCATCGATAGAAACTAGTTAAACGACTTGAAATTGAGCTAAGAACGGTAAACTAAGGACAACACATGAATCAAAATGTAAGGATATACATTTGTTAAGCTGTATATATCTTTATGTGTATGTGTTACATCCATCGACATTAATCGGTGTGCATAGTAAAGGATTCGAGTATTTGGATGCGATTGTGATGAACTTCAAGTATCGATTGATTTTTCACGGAGAAAAAATTTGAAGAAATTTCACCTTTCATTTCAGACTGGTATAAATATCAATCATTCACATCACTTCAGCAATAGGAAAGAATTACGAATCTAAGATAGTGCAGCTTCTCAAGAGTAAGAGTCCTACTCCATAGCAGTCATACTCCTACACCAGCATTGCATCCCAGGTAATGAGTCGAGACTATCATCCTCTACGTTCCGCTTCCCATTACGGAAGCCACCACGTCCTTCTTTAACTTCAAAACTTCCTTTTTCCCGGAGATGCACGGAATATGCTGCATGGGGTACGTTTTTACCTGATGACGACATCGTTTTCCAGAAACCGGTAGGCTTCCCCAACTAACCATGGAAAGGTATTCATCGAACGGATTCATTTCCTTGCGTCATTTTCATTAATCTGAACATTCGGTATCGGGAGTGGATCATAGGATGACGTTTTGTTAGGATACGTTATTCCAGCGGATTAATGAAAGAATTTTCCTAAATGTAGGCAAATTATGATGGAAGGAGGCAAATCTCTTTTTTGAATTGCTCGCCAGAATATATGAGAAATGTTACCAAGTTAATACTTTTAAACGTGTTCCTTTATTATTGAGAAAGTCAAGCATGACTTTGAGTGTTACATCCAATAAGAAAATTTGAACATAGAAAGAAGATTTGAACATTCCTTTTCTTACTAAATTCTTAGCCATATAATTTTTTTAAAGATGTTTCACAGCATTCTCTTACATCTACGTGTAGAATTATCCCGTCGCGCTCTGTTACCCATGTTCCCTCTTCTGGGTTTACCGTTTAAAGCCAGGCAAGAGGTCATTTCAGCATCAGCCAAAAACTTGATGTAGAATATTTGAGATGATATCTGACAAGGTGTTACTTTACGCACATAAGTGTTCTGTCGTTGGGTAGGTTAGGTGCCTTAATATGCCCTTTTTAGTAGCATTTCCTTCGTTTCGTTAATTCACCCCACCCTTTATTTCTTATAACATCTTTTGCCTTCGTCTTTACCTCTGTCTTTTCCCTTGCATTCTATCCTCATTTACATTCTTCGGCGATCTCCCCTCTCAATATCTGACCTACCCATTTCTTCTGTCGACGTTGAATTACTTGAGTTAAAACCCTCTCTTGCCCAACCATCTCTAATTCTTTGCTGTTACTTTATTACGTCTCATAGTGGACTAGAATCGAAAAAAGCCGGCCAAGAGGCCAAGAGTTTTAGAAGGGGGACGTGAAACTTCGTAGTTATTCTGAAAAGATTGAATTTTGTTCTTCGGTTTTTAATTTTTCGTTTTTTGTCTGCGTCAAAATGATACAAGGTGTCAAACTTGGCCAATATTCATAGAAAAGGATATTGGGAAAAGTTTCAAGTTTGCTGCTGTGTAGAAGTTGTTGGAGAAAACTGGAGGAAAAGCCGTTTATGTATTATTTTAGTCTGATTCTTGGGATTTTGACTCGCTATAGATTTTGCTCTTAAAGATGGACCTCTGTTCATTTTATATGACAAATTGGCGGACACCTTTTTTGCTGACTTTTGAGAGTAAAGAAAACAACTGGGGAAATGGCACCGAACTACCAATTCTCTTATATCATGTAAATTTCTATGGTTTTTAAGTATAGAATCATTGGAAGCTGATTCAATTCACCTGCTACCCTGGGTGGCTTTTTTGACTGCGCGGCATGGCCCGGCTGAGCAACCTGAATTCGGGCTGCCTATTCGGCAGTCTTATATAATCTTTTTAGCTATTATCATTTTATATCCCAACTGCACGGTTATAAAAGTTATAAACTTTTATCACAGTAATTTTAGAGCGTTCTAGAAAAATTTTATCTCACATATTAGCGGAGTCGAAGGATTAATAATTATCTAATGTACCTCAGAGTAGCATATTTGTTTATTGAGTATCATTCGTTAATTAATAGATGGGATTAGAGAGTCCCATTTTCCATTTAATTCTTTTCAAAATAATGTACAGATACGAAAATATAACATCTAATAAGATATTA
>KZ308197.1:1367504-1571247 GCA_000376725.2 Ladona fulva | reverse complement strand
CACGAACGATACGCGACAAATAGATTTTGAACAAGCTGAATGGGAATGGAAATAAGAGAAGGAAAGAAAAATGGTTTTACTGATTAAAACTGATTTTATTGAGAAAAAAGAAGAATGGTTTTAGTGATTGTTTTACCACGAAAAAAATGTTTCTACTGCAGGAAAACAAACACGAAAAACCTGCCTGCGAAAGTGGAAAGAGAGATAGATTGCGCAAAGGAGAGTAAAAGTTACAAAAGTTATTATCTTATACGATAAATATCAGTACATAAGTATTAATTGTCAATGACAGTTGAACATATGAGAAATTTTAATTTAGTGCGTAGCATGAAGATTGGATTAACAATCAGATGCGTTCGTGATATTAATTCAGCAAGTAATTAAAATATAAAATTACAAGGAAGGTCGTCATTTTGTTTGAACATAAAATTATTGGGAAAGACGATATCATTTACAGGAAAGGAACAAACAAAGCAAAACAAGAAAGGGGAAAAAAATTTAAAAGGTGGGTTTAAGTAAGAGATTATTGAACGGAACTGGTGTGAAAATGGATCTGCGTCTATGCAAATTGGGCCCGTAAAAGATGATTTGTGCTGAGTTTCTTGAATGAAGTTAAGGAGGTATTTTATTTGCATAAATAGAAATTCTTATGTGTATTCTCAATGTTTTCGCTATACATATCGCCGATACGAGAAGATTTTCGCGTTGCTATCAGTGATACCGACTTATAGAGGTTCCGGAAACAGGTCTCATTGACAGTCACCGGATGGAGTCACGTCTCCGTATTTTCATGCAATACAAGTATCTTCGACTTTCTCTCGTTTCATCCTTTCCGTAACATATTTTTCTCTGTCGGAAATCACGTGTGGGAATTTCCAGCACCACGAGAGTACCTTAAAGAAGACGATAACGGAATAAATTTTTTATCAATTTCTTACTCTTCACCGAAGATATTGGACGAATAGACGTTTCGACGGATCCTCCAAGAATCTGTGTATCATAAACGATATGTATATGGAAAAGGGTTACCCTTGGTATGGGTCCCAAGGAAGAATGGACTTGAAAAAAGTCTGACGGGACCGGGAATCGAACCCGGGTCTCCCAATTCCGAATGGCCTTGGAGAAATGTTCTGAATAATACTATAATATAATAGTATAAAGGATACAAAATTANACTGCGAACGATGCCGCCATGCGGACGAAATCGCAAAAGTCCTTGCCCACAAAGTTTCCGAATGGCCTTGGAGAAATGTTCTGCCGGGATAGCTCAACGGACAGAGCACCCGACCGGCAATTGGGAGACCCGGGTTCGATTCCCGGTCCCGTCAGACTTTTTTCAAGTCCATTCTTCCTTGGGATTTTTCCTGGGTGCGCACCATCTTGCGCAAAGTCATTCTTACCCATTTTCGTTTCCTTGGTATGGGTTTCTTCGTCGAAGTTCCCTTGATATTGATCTCTCTGTCTCCCATGTGCTTGATACTTCGGCAACAGTGATGTATGTCATATTCAGGGGCGTATCCAAGGGGGTGGTTTTGGGGGTTCAAATCCCCCATCATGAGAACAGAGCCAACAGTAAACGAAAACTGCGAAAGGATGGCCTATCGTAATTTTGCCATACAAACACCGCCATATATTCGCAGTGTATATATGTTAAAATAAATCAAATCCCCTCCATGGACAAAGCATGGCTACGCCCCTGCATCCCTACGTATCCGTTAATACTTAAAAGAGGAAAAACTTTTACAATCCACACTTTAGACGTACGCGTAACTTTTACGATATCATGATGATGATCCGGGTTTCAGTGTCTTCACCCAGTAATAGATTCAAACCATAAAGTGCATTCAATGTTGTAAGGTAAAAGAATTGAAGAGAGTAATTTTTAATCGGTATATTTCGCACCGTTTAGAATCGTTATCAAGAGTCATCAATCCGGAGATTGGTTTGTAATTGTAGCAGCTTTCCAAGTCGGACTGGTGAGCCTTTTCAAGGAAATAATGGAGGTGTTCCGTTTCCTTCCGTATCGCAGTTCCATAGCCATTAAATTGTTCTATCACGCATGTAGTTATAAGAGTAGCTTTAGTGATCATCGTGATCTCCTCCTTTACTCTTACCATGGAATGCTGCGGCTAATTGTAAATGCTGAGTATTGTTTTGCGTCAGCTATTCACCATCTCATGGTACCTTCACAGGATTTTGTGGCGTTTTTAGTCAATCTTACTCAATGATTGACCATTTGCATCCAAGAGTGACATTGCTTACTGTCTACGACTACTTATTCGTAAACTTGGTTGTTTCACTAAACTCCGTATCTAATTCCGGAAAGGTCAGATGTAAGAAGAGACTTCATAGCCTCAATATCACCCTAATGAAGTCGCATTATTATTTTTATCTTGAACCGTGAGGGCAGTTGGCAGTCAGCTCTGCCACTGAACTTTTTATAGTATAAGAAACGATTGAATACGGAGTATGAATATTTATCATCGGAAGCAAACCTTCAGATATTTAGAAATGTGTAGTTTTTACGGTCCAAGGCATCACTTTAATCTTCAATGCTTTAATTTGATATACAGATAATTTTCCTGAATGGGAACGGCCTCACGAACTTATTAAAAAATTAATTTTAACTGCAGCGCTTTATCGATATTCATAGGTGTGTAGTTTACAAAAATTATACTTCATCTCGAAAGAGATTCATTTTCACGCAATATTACAATTTAATTGACAATGCTACGGAGCGTTTGATCAATGGTATCTGATTTTCAGCTTTTATTTTGTTTTATTTGTTAAAAAGTGCAACGATAGAAAAGCAAGCGTTGAGCAAATGCTCTCAGACGCAGGTTCGGAATCCTTGAAAGAAAGGAGATTAGAAGGTAGTCTGCGATTGCCTAATAAATTCAGGGAAAGTACGTTTGCGGATGACGTAATGGGTATTATGGGATCCCCTGCTACTTCAGCCGACCCGACAATGAGCGTAAGATAAGAGAAATAGATGCGAGGACAAGTCGTTTAGGGACTCATTCTTTCCACGAACGATACGCGACAACAATAAGCTAAAGAGGTAAATCGAATGGTTGGTGTTTACCCCCCTCCCCTGCCACACACGCCTAAAGGCGGCTTGCAGGGTATGCATGTAGATGTATTTTCGGTTGTACACTGGAAATATATTTCTCACCAAACTTGATTTACTATGTATGGTTTTAGCAAGTATCTCATCGTGCTACAAATTAAGTTCGATCCTTGTGGGAATAAATTCCATATATTTTTAATGAATATATCATCTGTGATGAAAAACAGTAAACGACGCGTTAGTTTCTGCATCTGGGCATGGCTTCCAGGGGTAGGCTGCTTATCTGGTTTCACCATTCTATTTTCGCACTAGTTTATAATTATGCCCGAATCAAGGGAAATATCAAATATTCGCGAATCGCACCTACTTATTTATCGTATTGCATTATTTCAATTCTGTCGTATTACTATGACAACTGTGATGAGCGTGCGATCCACTAAGAAGGAAAATTCTTTCATAAATGCTAATCTAACAAAAGAAAGGAAATTAGGTCTCATTTTCGCGTTGCGGCTTCAAGGCACATTTCTTAAAAATTGACAACCAAGAGATTTAATTTGAATTATTCCTCCTATTATATAGTTGAACTCAATACTGTTACAATCACTGATATTTCAGTGAAAAATCATTTAGATTTATAAATTCAATTTCAATCAGTCCGTGACAGAAGCTTTTCAAAAAATTTATCAGTTCAAAACTTTCAGACGAAGTAAAGACGTTCCAGTTAACAACGAGCGCGACAAAGCGTAACAAGGAATTAATTAATTATTGGAAATGCGTTTCTTTGAAGAAAACATATTCGGATAAAGTTATCATGGCGGGAGAAACACTGGCGGAAAGAATGATGATGAAGGCTGTAATAACCACAAACCATAATGGCCCATTCTGTAATTGTTGATATATTTTCCAAAAAAATGAACAGGGAAGCATTATGTTCGCAAGTATTCACTTATAATAATCGTTTTTATTTATTAACAATTCACTTCAATCAATGTAATTTTTGCCAAAGCTTTAGCTTTCATTTATGAGTACCCCCTTTCAGACTTCATGTTGGCCTGCTCTTTTAAAGCCATTGACCTTTTCAACTGCGTATCTGTGGTCGGTGACATATGTTTTAAACAGAAATAAAATATCTTCTACTTTCACGTTACAAAATTTTCTTTATTAAATAAAATGTCCATTTCGGGAAAAGATGTGAACATCGCACCAGGCTCTCAAGAGTGGCACTTTTAACATTTTTGTACCTTCACGTGTCTGAATGGAGTCAGCGTGCGCTTTATATTCCGTTCCTCTTTTGTTTCGGCCGTGTTTACTTTTTGTCCCCATATTTCCATCACCGACTCGTCGATACTGTGGAACAGATACGTCGAAGTGGGAACATATGAAAGCATCGCTCCCCGTTGTCATTTTCAAATCCGGCGTAATGATAACCCCGAAATAGTTCTGGCGAAATTTTTCCCTCCAGGGTGCGCTGCGTTTCTGAATGATGACCCGTAGCGAAGGATTACGCCAGGCCGAAATCCACCGGTGAGACGCAGTGCATGGATTGACATGGAAACTTTATCACGGCTCGAATGAAAAATAGTGGCCATATATTCGAACAAGTCGTTTTAGGCAAATTTTGTCGGTGTTGCTGGCTTTATATTTCGCCAAAGCTGGAGACGATATCTCTTGTTTTGACTCATTAAAATTCTTTCCCTGTGCTAGAGAGGGTCGATTTGTTAATTATCTAGGAGTCATATTTGTAATTTTGGGTTTTTTTGTTAAACTGTTTTTATACACTCACCGTTTAGTACCTCTCGTCACCATTATTATAAATCTAGGCTTGATTCGTCCCGTTTTGCTTCTTGTATTGTTTCCCAGAAATGGTCCCGGTCAATCTTCCATATTGTCCTGATTTTATTGAAAGCTCCGATTAAAAAAATGGGAGATTCAGAGTTGTAAAAGAAAATAAATATCGGAAGACTAACGTTGAAAGACTTGGCGCTCTCTTTGAAGAGGCCTAACAAACTCATAACATTGGCTAAAAAAATGTATAGAAGGAACGTGAAGTGTATGGGACCCTGCCGAAAAATGCTGTATTTGAGAGTTGGAAAAATTACAGCAAAAGTCCATACGTTTCGTAAAAAATTGTTACGACAAATCAGAAACTCAAATGCTTCAAATGTGAGATGTGGAATGTAGGATAGGAACCTCTAGAAGATAGAAGATTTAAACAAAGCCTTAATTTACTTAATAAGTTCAGAGAAGGTGAATTCTCAGAAAATGTAGCTGATGTTATGCCTCCTGTTACATAGGCCGTTCTGATACTGAGAGAAAAATCAGAGAAATAGATTCTAGAACTTGTCGCCTCAGATATTAATTTTTTCAGCGAGCAATACGCGAAAGTGATTGATTAGGGAAGTAGAGTCATGTTGCATGCATTCCCAGCCACTCGCCGGAAGGCATTTGCTGGGTACATACGAGTATGTATATAGATAAACCCCAACTAGATTCCAATTAGCACGCCACGACAAATTTATATGCCGTAAATTTTTTTCCCCTCTACTCGACAGTTGTTCGAGAATTGCGTATACATATTACAAGTTTGAATTTGTGAGATGTTTTCTTTCATCGCTCAATGTCATCTCATTTCCTGTGCATCATTATCTCAGTTTGCTATTTAATCTCTTCCCACTACTACAAAAATATTAACTTTATAATTACTTACAGTGCTTTTCCTTACCATAGAATACCGACTGATCTCAGCAAAAGTAAGTCACAAGTAGAGTGCGGCGTACAGTTTGATTAACTACGAATGTGCGGTAAAAAATGTCAGAAAACATATTTCTCTTTATTTACCTCTGTTTCAATTTTTTCCGTTCTGTCGTTTAAACTTCGTTTACCCATCATAGTATCCTTTTAATTTGAAAAAGGTTTCTCCAATTGTTCTCATGTTTGGCCATGATTATCTTAATGAGTACGTACAGAAGTTTATAAAACATATCCATCTTTCCATAGAATATCTTCTCGAAATAAAGAATAAGTTGAAAATGAATGTCATTGCTCCGTGTGAGTTAATAAATAGAATAGATGTGCAATATTATCATTTTTTTTTCAAATCCATCACGTTCAAGTTTGAAATACTTCTCACGACGCTATCCGAATTTGATCTATTTATGAGGAAACAATTCGGTTACCAAAACAAATTCCCTTAACCTGCGTTATTTTCTGGAATAAAGCCGTATTGATTCACGACATTGTCCTCTCTCATCGACAATGAAGCGAGACTAAAAACGGAATCCTGCGAACCGCCATTGACCCGTCCAGCAGTGCCGTCATCTTTGAAAGCTGCATCGCTGTCATCGAGTAGAGACCGCGCACTGTGAGGGAAAAGTATATGGAAGTTTATGGAGATTTTTCAAGCCGGAGGAAATGCACGGTAAATATATTATGGGGACGCGATGCATCGCCTAAATACCTATTGCTGAAGGGCAGCTGGGTAAAAAAATCCATTTTCTTTGGAGGAGAGGTAGCATCGCGTGCAAACTGGAATTAGGTCGATCGAAAATGAAGTATTTGGGCACTACACAACTTAGAATGAATGATTTAGCGATGTGGTGGCACATTACGCGAATATGGTAAGAAAATTTCGAAATTATCCGTATGCACAGACTCGGTATTATCTACGATGTGAATTGCTAAGAAGATTTCGTGAGTCGCGTGGAGGAGAGATTGATGAAGTAAGATTTTCGGAATTTTATCGGTCAGATGCAAGTAGCGAAATTATTCGCGAAGAGAAATGCTCTTTCTACATGTATGTGAAGTCCTTGAGATAGAATTCCGAATATAAGAGAATAAGAAAAACTTTGTATGGCTTTCCACGAAGTAACGCCTAAACACGTTGATTTTAGACTTCCGAATATTTTAGACAGGAGTTCCCAAAGTTAATCACTAAAACAGATAAAGAGTTATATAGAATGAAGGGATAAGTTGTACAAAAATATTTTCATTTAATGACTAACTAGAACTGGTTTCGACGAATAATTTTCATTTAATGCTTGTTTGAATAAAATTAAAGGTTATCAAAAATAATATACTATTGATTACTGTGAATTATAAAGTAAATTATATGGTTCGTGTCTTCTTTTAAATGAAGAAAATCCGATAAATTCCTACTAAACTTTAGAAAAAATTCTCTTAAGTATCTTTTCGGAAAAAAATTCTACTAACACTTCAAAAAGGGAGAATATCGACTTCTAAGTTTTGGAAACCGAGGTTTCTGAAATCGCAAATATGGCTAAACTGTAAAGGTTCTCCGACGGAAAATGATCTCCTGAAGTCGAATCTGACGTTGTTTTTACTATTGATACATAATATTATAATTGTAAATTTAACTATAACTAGCTATTAATAATTAATTATTTTTTCACGACTTAATATTGTTTGTGGAAATTTCTGTTAGAGAATGGAGGAATGATCGATTTTCGCTTAAATGCGAATGCGTTCGAATTATATGTATGAAATTCAATATCAGTGATAACATCGCCTGTATGTAAAACAGGGATCCTTCAGATTCTTTTATTTTTCTAAGTGTGAAGTTCTTCTTGCTCAAAAAGATAGAAAAATAAAAAGGAAGTCAGGTTATGTATTGATAGTGTTAACATTTTCACTATTATCGTAGGATTTTTGCTTCCTTCGCCTGATGATTGCAATTATTCGTCGAAAAAAGGTCGTGTTAGTCATTAAAATTAAATTATTTTTGTGGAAGAAAGGACAACATCTCTCTTTAGATTTAGATTTGTACCCCGCAAGCCGCCAGTATGAAAGGGTGTGTATTAACACCTTACCTAATCTACTCTATTAGATTCTCTGATGCTATGCGGAAAGAACGACCGAATATAACTATCTATTTTAGCGATTATTTCCTTCTAATGATGGTCGTCGCTTCTCGAAGATCGCGCTCGTTATTTACCTCAATGATAATCTCTTACTTCGCCTAAAATTTTGGACCGATGAATTTTTCGACAAGAATTATTTTACATGATGGATTTCGATGATACCTCGCCTAAGGCTGCACTTTATACATACTTAGTTACTTCTGGTCGTTCTTTCCGCGAAGCGTCAGAGAAGCTATTAGATTAGGAAAGGTGTTAATACACCCCCTGCCATACGCCACTGGCAGCTCGCTGGTTATAAATCTAAATATATCGCCCCCTGGGGGCGGTGAGTTGGTCCAATGGGCCGGAAAGAAGCGAAGGGGGTGGCAGGGGGACGCTTGAGGCCAGGCCCTGATCTACAGTGACCATAAGTGAGAGTTCAGGTCGCTGACAATCTTACCATTTCTTCCCCTAAAAACGGGTGAAATGAAACATTGCATGGAAAGGTTTCCAGATGTCGAGAACAATGTAAGGGAATGCAGGGTCTTTCCGGTTTTCCAGCTACGGTGGTCACTGTTATGACGACCTTTTGCCTAGGTTGGAGTAAAAGAAACGTGGTTAATAATAATAGCAACCATCGCGGCTGTAATCCCGGAAACACCGTGCAGAAATCAACCTAACACTGCGGAAATCTACGAACAAACAATGCAAGTGAGGAACACAAAAGAGAGAAGTTCTTAGAGGCACGTTTCGAAGAATGTTTCCAAGCCTTCCTCATACATTTCTCACGCTTTTCGGAGGTTTGATTTGGCCTTTGGTCGTCACATCATCAGTAATACGAGTTCATCTACGAAAATTATGTTTGAATAATTCGTAAGTATATTTAAAGAAGAATCGGTCATCTAAAACTTATTTTGTGCTTTTAGGTCAACTAGTTATCACCCAGTTAGTTTTTCCAAACTGATCTGCTCCAATGATATCATCGGAACTGCATTTGGTATGGACATTTCAAGTAATTTAAATTAAACTTCGAATAATAATAATTTGTTATAGCTGTTAAAGAAATCTTGACTTAATCTTCCCTGTAAATAGTACCGGATGATAGACATTAATGCCATTCCACATTGATTTTTTGGTATCTCTACAAACTAAATTTAGTTTTGTACCCCGCAAGCCGCAAGTGGCGTTTGGCAGGGGGTGTAGTAACAACTTACCCAATCTACTCTATTAGATTCTCGGATGCTATTCGGAAAGAACGACCAGAATTAACTATCTAGCGATTATACATGAAGTAGAAATAGAAGTAACTAAAGTAAGATACATGGTATTTAGTCGCATATACAATGTTCCATGGAATATCATGACAGGAGATCATACCATAAATCTACATACATCTTGATTGTATCCTTTTTTGAACGCTTTAACACTTTTCGTCCTTGGAATGAGAACTTCTCCAGGTAAAGCATTCCATTCCTCAATACCTCTATCAACGAATGAATATTTCGCTATATCTGTTTTCTGCTCGCGTTCTTTGATTTTTAAACTATGATTTCCACGTCCAACATAACTCGGAGTTTTAAACCTGGTACGCAGCTCAACCCAACCCTCTTAGGAATTACATAGCTTATACATTCCGGCTAATCTAGAAGTCTTCTTTCTCGATTCTAATGATTCCCATTTCATATGAGCCTAGCATTTTACTTACACTTTCGGTTTTCCTGTGATTGCCGACTACATACCTAGCCGCCTTTCTTTGCACGCCTTCGAGCTTTTTAGTAAGGCCTGTTTCGTGGGGATCCCAAACATTCGTTCAATATTCTACAATCGGCCTGACCAGGGATTTGTACGCTCTTTCCTTAACACCCTTCCCACTTCATTTTAGGTTCCTCATTACGAAATGGAGATTCCTATAAGCCTTCGCAACAATGTCCTCGATGTGTTTTCCCCATTTAAGATTTTCAGTTAGCCCAATACCTAGATATTTGCAATCGGAAACGGCGTTAATGTTTTCGTCATTTAGGGAGTAATTATGAAGTATTTGAGACTGAAGTTTTTGAGACAAAGATTATTTCCTTGTAAAGTTTGGTCATCGTCTCTCGAAGATCGCGCTCGTTGTTTACCGGAATGACAATATCCAAATGACCAGGCGTTACTTTGTGGAAAGCCATGGTAGTTGAAGAAAGAAGGGAAAGACCTATAATCTAATGTTGACCTACCTCACCTTTAAACCCACCTTACCCTAACCGTACTTCTTCGAACCCGTTAAGCATTACTCCAGTCTCACCTTAATGCCACCCTCTGCACCGCCGATAAAGTGCAGACAAGCACATTCGGCTAAAGGCGCTCCGTCGCTCCGAGCTGATGATTTTCAGCACGACCGGTTTCGCTACCGGTGTAGCATCTTCAGGTGGCTTCAGGTAGTATCAACCTGAAGATGCTACTCCGGTAGCGAAACCGGTCGTGTTGAAAATATACTGTGGAAAATTAACAAAGTCTTTCTCTTCTTTCTTCAATAACAATATCCTTCACTTCGCCTAAAAATTCTGTACCGATGATGATTTTACACGTGATATATTCCTTCAGAAATCTTTTGCTTTCAATATTTCTCGCCTTAAACCTCTAATCCATGCAACAATGTTTGGGGTATCAATTTCGGCGCTGCAGACGGGTGACGTTTAGTCTAGCGCCGGTCCTGACATTAGTATGTCGCGAAGGAAAAGCACAGTTTAACTCAGTGATCACAATATCGATTCATGTAATAAAATAAGTTAAAATGTTACAGAAAGTACATTCCTTTTCCTTTAAAGATCAACAAGCTTAAACAGTTATGAAAAAATCGGTTAACCACCCGAAGGCAAGCTATAGAGGTTTGCGAGACATAAACCTAATGTCAGTTGTATCTGTGTCAAAAAAGCTAATGCTAAATTTTTTTATTAAATTAAAACGCTTTATTTCCAATCCTACTTTTTAAATTTATTAAGATCCAATCTTAGAGTTTCCGAAAATGTTAAATGTTAATATCCTTAATGGGGTATATATTTTATTGTTTCGATCTTATCAAGTTCAAAACTAAAGCTAAACATTATCATCTCTAAAATCTGTGTCTTACACATTGTGTATCTCGTACCATAACGCATAACTAAGCTGCATGGAATGTTATTGAACCTAAGATCACTCTCATGAATTTCCTGATATTTTCACACGACCGCCTTTATCGAGAGTAAGCAACCCTCCCGTCACCTACTACATTGGAATCCACTTAACACGAAGAAGGGATCAGGAAATGTCTATCAAAACGTCTCACCGCCCGTTTAATATTTATCCATTTCAATTCCAACTCAAAATTTGGAACAACGAATCATTTTCGCTCTCAGAATCTTTCGAATTGAACAGTGGCAATGATAATTTTTCTTAAAGCACGGTCTTCACAATATTATCATTTTTCAATATAGTTTTGCGTTTAATTGATCCCTGTGATAAAATATTTTGAATCCATCCGCATCATTTAATTCTGCTGTATATATACCATGGTGGCTGTGGATTAAATTTAACATCCGAAAGCGTTCTATTGATTAAGCGAAAAGTTATCGATTATATTTATTTGCCTCATTAGTAGAAGCAAAATTGTGCCATTTAAAAACACTCGAGTAAGTGCATTGCAGATTTTATGATATTGTAATTGAATCCCTGATTGTCACTGAGAATAATTAAGAGGTTTATGAACACTCCAAGAGCCTTTCTCTGGCAGCTCGCGCCTTTTTCCTGCTATGGTGTATTTTTTTCCTAAGCGCAAACTTAGGTTTTTAAACCCACTAAGTAGTTTTCTTCCGTACTCTTTTTTTCATGCTGTCTCTTTCTTTCATGCTCTCTATGACGAATGGTTAGATGTAAGAAGAGACTGTCTAGTCTCAATCTCGCCCTAATAAATACGTTTTATTATTATTATTATTACCCTCTGAGACCGAAATGGATAACAAGATAATGAAAGGAATAACACAAAACTTATACTCGTTTATCTTATTCCTTACATTATGAATAGCTACCACAAAGTCGAGGCCGAAGTACTCGTAGTGGATTTTGGGACCATCTTATCTAGAGATCTAGGAATCACCTTATCACTCTAGGTGATTCCTAGAAAGAATTCGGTTAACCCGTTTCCTTTCCCTTGTTTCCGTTTAGGTCTCAGAGGATAAGGCGAGAACCGGCGGTTAACGGCTCCTGGAATGTTTTTATACCTCTGATCCATTAATAGCCGGTTTCTTTCCTTACTTTGAGAGAATATTTTTACCCAATATCTGTTCCACTCATTTCATTATTACATCAACTTTTAATCTTAAAAAAATTCCTATTGTTGCTATAATATAGTGTTGGGTAGATAAAATGTACAAAACAATAATATTTATAATAAATATATAATTTTACTTAATACAAAAGGTATTATGTAAAAATAGTTATTAATTGAAATACAAATTGCACATTCTTTAAGAGAGGTTTTTAGATTTAGATTTTTACCCTGCAAGCCGCCAGTGGCGTATGGCAGGGGGTGTATTAACACCTTACCTAATCTATAGCGATTTGAATAAACAGAACTTTTTTTGCAGGAATATTTGTCATCCACCTTCTATTTGTATGGTTTTTATTTATATGAATCTCGGGATTGATAATTTAGATTCTCCTGTACTGGAAATTCACAGCATTAACATTTTGCACCCGAATTTTAGAAAAACTGGTCTTGAACCATTTTTATGACATCTCTTACCCCAGTGTTCGCTCGCTAATGTCTTTCTATCGTTCACTGCAATCGTCCACTTAAGCTGGTTTCTAAAAAGGGCCGCGTCGTATTCGCCAATCAAACTAAGAAGACTTGCGTCGGAGAGTCATCAAACAAGCGTTGATCTCCAGCGAGAGGCATTTAAGCAACCGGTTCTACGGAATGGTACAGCTCTTATTCCAGAAAATCAGGCAGTCATTCGCAATTCAAAACTTTTCATCTTTTTGAAGGAGGAATCCTGCATCCTAGTCTTTCGTGCATATAAGGAAAAGGGTAAAGGTAGTTTTGCACGTTAAGGCGTGCACTTAGGAAAAATCCCAAGGAAATACGGACATGAAAAAATTCCTGGTCCAGCCAGACTTTTTTCATGACCATCCTTGGGATTTCTGCGTACATATTGCCTTCAATTGCTTCTCCGAGGTCTTTTTATCATTCTTTCCCTATATTCTAAGGCCAGGTTGGCGCTATGGTAAAAATCCTGCAAAATTTAGTCTCTGCTTCTTTACAAACCTTCCCGGATTCAACACCACAACCTTAAATATTTGCCTTGCAGTAAAAGGGCAATAAGGCCTTGCAGTTAAAAGCTTTTTAGAACAAAATTTTTCGCTTATTTTAATAAAATTTTTGTTTTTTAAATTGGGTCATAGAAACCCCCAGGTTGGGGCTACTTGGACCCAAGCTCCTTTTTCCATTGACTGAACAATGTAAATATGTATTGGGCCTAAGTGGGACATAGGGTCTGGAAATATAACTCTTTAGAGACATCCTGAGGCCATGAAATGAATAAATCGAAAACACTATATGGAATCATATGTGAAATAATGATGTCTAGGAATTTATACAATTTTTGTCAAACAAATTGTGAGAAGTATCTACAAGGCGATAAAAAACACCCCATTTTAATTAGTTTCGGTGGAACGATTTTCCTGTCTGGATGACACCACTTGTACAGCAAAATGTCTTTTTATTTTGACCATTTCCAGACTTTCTTTTCTTTGGGTCCAAGTAACCCCGGCTCAAGTAGCCCCGGTTTACGGTATATAATCTTTATATTCGTTCGATCGCCTGAAAAATCGCGATGCGCCTTATATGGCCGGTGCATCCTATGGGCTGGGAAATACTGTATTCACGCATTACCAAAATTACTTCGGCCAACAGAGGTAATATTTAAGGACAGAGGTAATGAAATAAACCCTTATTTATTTATTTATTTGAAATTTTTTATGCTCTGGGAAGTTCCCATAGAGCAACACAAGAAAACAAGTAATGTAAAAGTACAAAAATGTATGGAAATACAAAAAAAATCTCGACAGAAATAATATACAGAAAATCAAAATAACAAAAGAATGTGGAAAATACAAAAATTGCTCAGCAACAAAAGAAAACAACATAAGTAAACAGAGAATTTAGAAACCAAGACAGATAACTGGGAAACAAAACGAGATGCAACTCGTCTAACTCGAAATACTCATTTTAAACATCAGCAGCTAAGAGATAGTTGAATAACTTAGGAAAGGGTTAGATGTAAGAAGAGACCGTCTAGTCTCAATCTCGCCCTAATAAAGACGTTTTATTATTATTATNCTATATTAAAGTATAAAAAGATATGTATTTGGTATGATATTTCTTTGAATAGTACTCAATAGTATATTAGTATATATTGGGTAGACTTTTTAGTACAAGGAGGTGGAGACAGCCCAAGTTTATATTTCTATAACGAATTAAAATTATGCATTTTTGCAAAGGGGTGCGTAAACATATTTTGAAAGTTAAAAGGTTACTAGCAGCTGGAAATGTCGATCTTCACTGCTGAATACCATTCACGAATCTGAGAAAGGTAAACCCTTTTCTCTGATCTCTATCTTATACCTTATGATTGTTCTGTACATAAGTTTCCATCTTGAGATACCATGCTTACTTTTCATTTCATTCTTCATTCCCTAGTCATTTGGGCTGTAAATTGCTCAGTCTCACGTTTCCAGTTAATTTTCTCTTCCTCGTTTTCTCTGTTTTCAACTGCTTCGTTAAGGTGAGGGCACATTCAAGGATTTTGAGAGCAACAATTCTACTTGCAGCAAAATGACCTCACCAGTCGAGGCAACTTAATTTCAATTCTACGATAATTTTACTTGTAACCAAAGCGACATTACGCGGAAAACGTCATGCTTAGACGGAGGACTTCCTTATGGCCATTTGAATTCATGATGGAACTGAATGAATAGCGTTTCGGTCAACTTCTTCTCATAAAATCATAACTTAGTTTCCTGTGTTTTTAGGAAGAAAAGACACATTAAAAGGGAAAATATGTATTCATCGCATTTGGCCCGTATTTTGAATTAATGCGTTGGATGTGAGCTCAAAAAGTTTTAGCAGATTTCTTTTTAATGGTTATGGCGTCTTTGTCGCAACACATGTCACCGCAGTGCTATCTTATAGCGGAGTAAATTTATCTCAAAGTATGCTTTCAAACATGGGTTGCGAGCTATTTTGAAACTCCTGAGTTCCTCAGATTTTGGCATGCTTAGAGAAATCATCGGACTCCTCCAAAATTTTAATATCACGAAAAATATCAACTGACTGAATCATAATTCAATTATAAGGCATTTAATCTGGCGTATCATTTTTTAAATCGTAATTTGTGACACAAGTATGTGCAGAAATCTACGTTATCGATGACAATACTTATAGAAGCTGGAACTAATTCTTGATTCACGAAAAATAATGATACATATTAACTGGAAATATTGGACGCCACGTTCCATTTTTTGATGGTTATCTTAATTTTTATCTTGTATTAATATTATAGTATGAACGTTTCAAATCCAATTAATTCAGAAATATTGCTTAACATATATTACAGAAAAATCTAACAAGATCTTTGCTCGTAATAAAAGTACGTGTTTCTGGTAATGAAGCAGTTGAAACCTACTCGTAAGGCTCTTGTTGTGCATTAGACTAATAGAATAGCATATATCGGATTCGAATCACGTAAAACTTCCAAAATTCCAAAATTTCCTCATAATGACATGTTGATCATTAATGACACAGTTAGGAACAGACTCTTCTCGATTACAAGAATAATACATGCATAAAATTTATCTTACTAAGTGATATTTGGTGAAACTCCATCTTCATGATAAAAATTAAGGGATGTGATTTGTACTATTCCGAATGGTACATCCCTTAATTTTTAGATGCGTTTGAAAACCTGTAAAAATTGTGTAGTTAAGAGCCGTTTGTGTTTATGAAAACAGTGCGCGTGTGTGTATATAATGTGAAAATGCGAGTGAAAATAAACGTTGAGTCATCATTACCGAATAATGTTCCAAAAGCATAACATAACATGTTTATAAACGATCTAATTATTAATTGGTGTTTTGAAGCAGCTTATCTTGCCTCTCAACAGTAAATGCTTGAAGATTGCAGGCTTTTATAATTTTATATCTCCAGTTGTTAGGTGGAGGAGAGGCCATTTTGCCTATCCTCACCATAAGAGTAAAATATTAAAAATATAGAAATATTACCTGGCTTTTAACACCTGGGATACTGAGAGGGTGCAAAAATACCTCAGCTGTCGAGGCAGGAATACGCTACTACTACCGCCAGAACAGATTCAGTCGACTCATTGTAGGAAAGTTAAAGAAACGATGATTTATTGAGAATTATAATTGATTTTATAAGAAAGTTAATGCGGTCAACTTATGATCGTATACAAGTTAGTTCGTAACTATTTTACCTTACGTAGTCTTACAATCGTGCTCCCCAATGTTGCTCAAACGGAGAGGACAAATCTCCTAGAAGACTGAATGTAAGACTTCAGAAGAAATCTTTCTACATGTTATGTTATAACATGTATATGTTATACCTTTTTCCTTTTACCTTCTTCCTTTGTATTATACCCAAGCATTGTATGGTAAAATTGATATTTTCAATCGACATTTGGAACCATTTTAAGCATGTTGAGCAGTTTGAGATTGAATACTTCGAAATTTTTCTTCAGCATTCTCCGTTTGTGGTTTACCCAAAACGAGCACAGTGTGTACTAGTTTTCCTACAAGAGCAAATTACCCTTCAGAATCATTTACGAAAAAGGCCAGCTATAAATAAATAGTTAGACTTCAACCATGACTCTTAACCGACAAATCTTGTTTCCTTTCCATTTTTCCATATTTATTACCACATTTCCCCATAACTCCCGTTTTTCAACGCCAAAACTTTTCCTTACATAACTCACTATTTTGTTTTCGACTTTGTACACCCTAACTCTCAACCCCTCTTTCTCTGCTACACTTCTTTACTCATCGGTGAATTTCCCCGTCGACCGAAACTTTTTTCCCGCAACTACAATGATCCTCCTTCCAGTCTCGCTTCACTCCGAAATTTCTTACAATTTAATTTTTGCGTAACTCCATATCGTTTGCAAGTTTTGAATTAGAATTCCAGTTTACAATCAGTTAGCTGTTGAGAGGTTTATTTCTGGGTCACCGCAGATGCCGTCGCTGGAAACTCCGCGAAGTTCAATGTTCCGTATTATTTTTAGTCTTGTAAAATTTTATAATTAACCCCGGAATATAGAATTAGACCTCCAGTTTCATTCATTTGAAGGAAATTTAGTCATGCGGAACTAGTAGTTGACGGTCCTTCTTGGAAAATTGTTGTACAGTGAGACCTTGGTTAACGACGGTGACCCGTTCCGGGATTAGTTGTTGACCAAAACCGTCGTTATCTAAGGCGATTTTTCACAACAATACTACTTATCAATTATGCAGGTAAAACTCATTTAAATCTTATAAAAATATGGTAAATATACTTCATCCATTTGTAATTGCGACAAAAAACTATCATTAAGTAAACTAAGTGGTAGAAGCAGTTTTTAATTCAAGGCTTCGTTTACAAAAGCCAGCGTCGTTACCCTAGGCATTTTCTGACCATAGCCACACGTCATTAACCAAGTATGTCGTTAACTAAGGCCGTCATTAACCAATGTACCACTGTATATCTTAATAAAATATCTTATTCTTATAATTTTTTCACGAAAAGCTAGGCTCAGAAATGGCGGGTGATTCAGCCTGGAGGCCTATTTATGCATCAGACCTTACACTAGGGATGGTGAACCTTTTGTTGTTATAGTGCTATATTTAATAAATGTAAAGAAAGTGCGTGCCAATGTTGTGCCAAACTATGGCGTGAGATGTTTATATTATCTATTTTATTACGTCAGTAATGGGATTCGGACTTATACTCCGCGAGCTGCCTGTGGCGTACGGAAGGGGGTGTATTAACACCTTACCTAAGTAATCTACTCTATTATATTCTCTGAGGCTATGCGGAAGGGCAACCGGAAGTAACAATCTGTTTTAGCGATCTCCTTGTAACGCTTGGTCGTCGCCTCTCGAAGATCGCGCTCGTTGTTTACCGGAATGACAATATCTTTTACTTCCCCAAAAAATTCTGGACCGATGAATTTTTCGAAAAACGCTGCAAGCTTCTCTGATGCTATGCGGGGAGAACGACCAGAAGTAACTCTCTGTTTAGGTGATTACTTCCTTCTAAAGCTTTGTCGATGTCTCTCGGAGACGCGGGTAATTGACGCAAATTATCATAATTAATTAAGAGAGTCCATATTTATTTGCTCTGGGGCTTCACTTTTTAAGCGAATAATACATAACTAGGATAGAACCGTCAGAGTTCCGCGTGCCAGAAAAATTCATGCGTGCAACTTTTGCACGCGTACCATAGGGTTTCTTCCCATGCCCTACGCCATTACTATTCATAAGAATTGGCATATTAGATATATTAGGCAAGAGGAAGAGTGAGTAGTTTCCCCTTGATTTCCTTACAAGGCTTTGAGTGGAACCAGCATCTACGAGAGAGAAGTATTGAGGTAAAGGTGTTAAATTTTGCACATTGAAGTTGTGAAGTTATGCGGCTAAATCCCAAGGAATAACAAGTGTGAAAAATAGCGACATGACTGGGACTTGAACCCAGGTCTCCCACTTTCCGGGCAGGTACTACATACTCTAATTCATTTATTTAGATACAAATTTATGAGAAATTGCCAGAGTAACCATCTAATTATTACTTTTTATTTATTTTATAGATGCACATACAGTGATGCAACCATTCTAGAGTGGATTACAAAAAATAAAATATAACAAAACAACAATTATGTACATGAATGAATGTACTAGTAGCAATTCAGCACAGCTAACTAACTAATCTACTAATAATAAACTAAATAAGCTAATCTAGCTAACTTAAAGAAATATTTTCAAAATACAAATTAAGTACAAAATTACCTACATGAATATCGATTTGAGAATTGTTTTAAGAGTGAGTTATAAGACTGTCGGAAAGGGTCTGTTAATTTAAAACAAGCTGTTTACATCTTAAAACGAAAAGAGTAATTTCTTTAATTTGCTTTATTTGTCACACGGTAGGATGAATAGAGTCTGCAAACTATTATACTGGTTGACTTCTCGTCTTATTTACTGAGAGTGGTCCCTTTTTCGGACAAAGAGAGCATCTTCCTTTGTCACTTCACTTTGGTCATTTTTCTCTCTAAAGCAGTTTTTTCCAAGTAAACAATTAGGGAAGAATAACGAATTTCTATATCAGCTTTGTTGGGAGACCGTAACAGAGCACGATCTCTCCAGGACTTCACTCAACAGCCCACTTAACACTGCACCGACATTTTGGTTTGTTTGTAATGTTTACAACCTACAATATTTAGTCTATAAAATGAGGCAGAAGAAAAGCGTCTGAGGACAGAAAAATCCGCCTTATAATCAGTTAACAAACCGTCTTAAGCGGTATTATAGCCATGTTTCGCGTGAAAGGGACCGGGAGAAAACCACCTACTTATAGTCTTAAGCGGGAGCGTTATAAACGAGTTTTTACGTTAGTTTTTTCATGGCATAATTATGTAAGTCAGGTCGATATATTAAAAGTATACAACTCATAATTACGGCAGACGAAGATGATTTTCTTTACACGTCAACTTCCTAAGCTATCGTGTCGTGTACACAAGTAATGTCTTTTGATTTAAGTAGATTTTGGTATATTTAGAAGTATATCGTTTGAAGTAACTTCATGGTTAATGAAGCATACATTTATGATCGTCTAGGTTCCTTTGATAACGGCGTAAGTTTTCCTTTAGTGAGTTTTCTCAAGGAATAAGTATATCGAGAAACTTAAGAATTTCTTGGCAAAATGAAAAATGATTCAGGGAAAACGTGTATTTTCCTTATGAAATGAAGCGCTTTGAGCCCATTCATAGTGGGGAGTCAATTTGTCGTCCACTTTTGTCACAGTCCTTGAAGGGTGAAAGAGAACGGTCCATTTTGTACATTATTCGTCCCATTATTGATATGACAGATGAAGATGATGTATAGTACTTCAGACCAAGGGCACCATAAAAGCAACCCTTGAGAAGGATCTCCAATCCTTTGTTCTTTGACCAAGTAATTAAATTGGTGCGTGATACGTATCTTTGTCATCTACCTACATATATAACTATGGAAATCAAAAATATTTCTTAAGTCGTCTATTATGTTACAGTCGAAGATATTTTTTCATATCTTCTTGGATTTAAACACAAAATGAACTAAAAATTATATTATTTTTCCTGATAAATTTCTCTGGTAACCAACCGAGTTATTGTTCAATTTAAATCGAAGAAGCCAAGTGAATTTATGAATGAAGACAATCCAATACAATATCGTTAATTTATTCGCATACAAAAAATAAATACTTTGTTCTACAAATAATATAGGCTACTATGTATAGTAAATTCGTACTTTTTAATTACAGTTTCGTGTATACCTGTCTGTGTCTATGTAAGTGCCTTGCAAGCCGCCTTTCGGCGTGTGGCAGAGGGTGCATGCACTATGACTCGATTTTCCTCATCGATTACTTTCGCGTATCGTTCGCGGAAAGATTGAGTTCTTGAATCGATTCGTTCTAGCATCCCTGGTCTTTCTCGTAGTATCGGAGCGGCCTATGTAACATGATGAACGCATTTTATCGGCTACATTATCTCTGGTAGTGCTTTCTCTAAATATATCCAGTATATTAATCCTTTGTTGAAATCTTCTAACTCCGAAAGATTCCCACCTTGCGTCCTGAAGCATCTAAGCGACGCTCACTGATTTATCGTAGCAGTTATTCACAAAACGTGAAGTACTTGAACATTATAGCAAAATATAGCATCAATAACAAATTTAAGGATTAATAGTTCAAACCACATTTCAATAATGAAGCCACATAATTATTTATCCGAATCGGTCGGGTATCTCTCCATTAGTATATTGACGATCGTCTTTGCGTCAGTTTGCGGAGCGTATCATTTGTTAATCGAATGTGTCCAGCAGTAACATGTTTTATTGACCCGAGCCAAAGTTTCATGATTCCAGGTTTCTGCATGGCAGGCCAACTTAGCCTACTATCGTCTTGATCTCTCCGTAAACAATAATATGTATACATTCTAAAGGACATAGGACACATTTTACTATTATGGAATAATTAGGCCTTATTGCTCTTAGTCGCATCTGTCACTTCGACCTAGGGTTATTTGTGTCTTTCTTATCTATGATAATGGCCATTCCAATGAGATCGCCATCGGAAGTTGCGATGAAATAAATATACTCCAAACTTGTTATTCTTTAAGGCTACTTGGTGCAAATGAAAATCAACTGCGGAGTAAAATAAATATTGCAGTCGGTTGATAAGATAACTCGAAGTTCCGCTCTCCGTCACTAGAGGGAAAAGAAAAAGTAATGTAATTTTCCTTCCGAAACCGATCTTTCGATGAAATTGCTCAAAGAATTTGTTATCTGCGGAAAGGTTCATTTTCATGATCGTTTGAGCTGGTTACTCCTCAGAAGAACGTGTGTAAGTGCGATTTTTATCTCGCGTTTTTTCCTACTTTATCGAGTAATCTGAACATGGAATTCTTACGAGGTATGAACGCATGTACGCAAAACGAAAAAGCCGTGTGGAACAAGTGAAGACAAGCATATCTGGGATCACGGAGAGGTTCCCAAAGACTTGCAGCGCGTCCCTAGCTGACACCCCTTCGAGGAAGGTCTCGAGCGAAAATAATCAAAGTTGCTGTTGTGCAGTCATCGGGTCATGACGTCACTCGGAGACGCGTTGGAAAGCGTGCGGACTTTCCAAACCTAGTCATCTGTTCAGACTATTCTCTTATTTGGGAGTCTTTCTGTATAGCCGAAATAATCGGCTGTATAATGGCCTACCATAATTATAGCGCGGGAGCTTACAAGCTCTTCCGAAGTTGAATCCATTAATATAAAAAATTCATAAAATTTAATAGAAATTACGCAAAACATGCTCACCTGTGGTTTCTCTTATGATTTTCGAATGGATCACCTCGTGGTATAGCTTCAACAGATTCTTTCTGTGTAATAAATCTATTGAGGAGATTTCAGTTTCCAGAACTCTTTAACAAGAATGAGTAAGTGATCACTATTTAGAATTCCGTCTAAATTTATTCATAACCATCATCTTCAAATCGAAGATGACGCTTATGCGTCGAAACCAGTCGTGCTCGTTTGGCGAGAGTGTGTGGTATTTTGCAGTGTTTTTTACATTAAAGTACGATTTAGTTTCCTAGAGAAAAGTATTTCTTTTATTTTCCTATAAAAACTGGTCGAATGTGGTGAATGAGTCTCTGAGGAAGACGTGTGGAAATTAAAAAACAAAAGCAAATCTGTAAGAAGATGCATGGATATATTCTAAGGATATATGTAAGGATTTGCGTCTTCATATGCACCCTGCAAGCTGCCTTTCGGAGAGTGGCTTGGGGTGCATGGAGCATAAATAGAGAGGAAAGCAATAGGAGCATTGTTCATAAACGAAACCGTTAGCTTACGTACCGTAAAAATGAACGTTTTGAGCATTGAAACAGTATGTTTGATTACTTTTTCCAAATGCTCTCCTTTATTCTTATATGGAATAGCTAAAAAGTTATTGCCGAATTATTGTGATCCATACCCTCAGTTGCCGGTACGAAATTCCATGAGATTGATTTTTTCTTTTGTAATGGACAGTGAGGAAAAATTGATATGCTTGATGACATAGACAAAACCAACAGAAATTAACTCACTTTATGAATTGGTTTTAATCAATTTACACCATTCCTTGGTAAATTATCTGGGAGGCTACTTATTTATATTTGCTTTGTTATTTTAGTGTTAGAAATATGAGCCTTTTTCATTCGTTTCGATTAAGGTTACATTTGATTTAATTATGAATGATTTTAATCTGTTTTAGGGAATCAAGAATTCTTACACATAATAACAAGTCTGAGAAAGTCTGAATAATGAATTGATAAGAGGGGCACAACCAGAATAATTTGCACTCGGGGGAGGGGCTGAACTTATGTATTGTAACCAGTAATCTTCTCCAATTTTCCAAGTTGTAAATTCCAAGAAAGAAATTCTTTAAGCGTCCAAACATTAATTGAAAAGATTTTTGAGAAATTAGTTCTGAATAAATACATGTAGTACGAGCCTGATTGATAATCATACCCGACCTCAAGCTTACGGTGAAATTTAAGCTTCGGTGTTCTCAAAAAATTATTCAAATTTATTAGGAGATGAACGGTTTTCAACTTACATAGACTGAATTTCAGAAAGAACGTCGCGAGAAGATGATTCATAACTGAGTTAAGTAATCCCTACCAAGCGTATGCTTCATCGATTCCTTTCCAATGAGGGAATTTCGCGTCTCTAGCTGTTGATAGATAAACTTCGGATTCTTTCAAACTCTCTGTGAAACTATTACTCCGGCTAATCAACTCACCCTGAGGTCATGATCATGGTAACTGATGATTTAGCTAGCGGATTAGTTCGATTCATCGCTTGGGTAATTTTATCTATGAATGTTCTCAGTCTAGTAAGTTTCTGAAAAAAATATTTAATTTTGTTTTCTGCTTCCCCTCTTATCAAGTATGTTTTTATTAAGATTTATCTGCAGTTGTATTGCTTTATTTCTTCGTTTATTATAGTGTTTCTTATGCCATCTACTTCATTGTGATTCGGAAAAATAATTCCGCTGAATTTCACAATTGCCCCATTCTGATTTAATGCTCTTTGAAATTATATTTATTGAATCATAAGTAACTGTAAAACTCTTTTAAATTCACTGAAATATATCCAGTATCGACACAAACTACAATAACTACAACTATTCTTACTGCGTAACAGTAAATGTTTTCAATATATCTAATTTTTTTAATACCGTTTATATTCCTGTATGGGACGACCTTTGACCTTTGAATGATAAATATCAGACGAGAAACGATATAAAAATATCAGGTCGTAAAGAGAAGCAAGTGGTGAGTTCTATAAAAAATGTAGAACTTCCACCATGTCACTACTGACTATGTTAAATTGAAAAAAATCAGATTCTACCAGTGTGTGATGGAAATATTAAATCACCGTTGACATTTATATATCGCCATGTGATTCAGTGTCTAACAGGTAGACGGAACGAAATGTATCGATAATATTTTTACGAGACTTCAAATCTGACCATACTTCAAGTATATGAGGATTTTTAAAAATTCTCTGATAATTTCGTATATCCCGACTTACACGAAAGTATTCGTGGCCTTTACAACTTAAGTCTGGGATAGTGAAAGAACACTTTGTAATTTTCACAGGAATATAATTGAATTACTCTGTGCTGAAACCGGTCGTTCCATTACATTCCTGTGGAAATTACAAAGTTTTCTTTCATTATTTCATTATGTCGTTCCACAAAGTACGGCCAGAACGATTGATTATATACCTACTTAAGTCTGGAGTACATAATGTTACATTATGCCTTTTATAGCTCTTATTACCAGTAAAAAAACTTCTTCAGAATGTGCACTATTTATTATTTAAATTGATTCACTGGAATTAGCTCGACAGTACTTAAAAATTTCGGAAAAACTTCGGGTCTATTTATGACCTTATGCACGAGATATGTGAAAATCGGAAATATTACGAAAATTCTCTGCGATCGACATATTTACGTGATCGAACATGATACATACTCATGTGATACTACATAAATATACTACACAAACACATCTACGATAAATATAGATAGTTTGAAATTCGCTATTTTCTCACTAAATATCGTATTAAGGATGGACCGAATATCAAATGTATCACAAGGACCATAGGAACGAATGCAAATGAAGGAATACTCGGAAGAAAGGAAGGAGCGATAAAAAGTGCACAAAGAGCATAGAAAAACGTGTTCATTTTGGAGAGCGTGAAATTATACGGCCATAACTTTAGCGGAAGCAATGAAAATAAAAAGAAAAAGCATTTGCTTGGGCAAGCAGCCAATGAGTAATTTCCTTCTGCTTTCCCATAATTGCAATATTAACAATGGCATGCGATATGGGCGAAGAAACGCTCAAAACGTGATTGAATTATTTTATGGTTCGGCGTCATTGCATCACCGCACAAATTGTGTTAGATGAACAGCATCACGTTCCTATGGAAAGTGCTATAAACCACCTCACTTGGTTCCGCGATAACCTAGGTAAGAAAAATCAATAAAGCCTCTCAGTTATTATTTCCAGCCTTAAGTCTCAATTTTCCTTTCTTCCCATGTAATGATACACCCAAAATCTGCATTAATTCCAGGGACGGAGTTTGTTGTTGTTTCTTGTTACCCTGCTCTTTTCTTTCTTAGGAATCTCCGTTCACTTAAACAAATACCCAATGAATGGAAGAGGTGATGGAAAGAGGAAAATTCTAAAATTTCGTAAGAAACGATTTGAATGAGGAAATTCAGTACGTCATTCTGGCTCACATTCAACCATAATGCTGTGAGTGAAAGACGTTCACGTAATAGCAGCGGATTAACTACGATTTATACTTTTCATTTCAATACTAGAATTCAGTACAGAGTCATCAGGATATATGCTATTCTTTAGCATGTATACCTTATTATGAAAGTAACTTTCATAATAACAATGAACGAGGCGAAGAAAAATTAAGTGAAAGATACAATTTTCTCCATCCAGTACCAATAAAATAATCTCAAGGATTAGGGAAAGGTGAGTAACTTGGCACGGACGAGCCATGCGGCTATATCCGAAGGAGTAACAGAGTTAAAAAAGAATCTCATTTATCTAAATTATACAACAAAAAATAGGATCGATACTAGTGGAAGAACATCTTCTCGAGCTTTAATTTTAAGAAATACCTAGGCGAAATGCCAGTGGAATTCCTTCTATGACTGGGGATTAGAAAATACTGAATTTCCTCATTCATTTCGTTTCTTACGAAATTTTAGAATTTTCCCTTTTTCCGTCACATCTTCGAGCCATCGGGTAATTATTTTGGCGTATTGAGATTCCTCAGGAGGAAAGAGCAAGACAAAATATTACAACCACGAACACCGTCCCAGGGATAGATTTAGATTTGGGGAGTACCATTAGATAGGAAGGAAGGGAAATTGAAACATGGGTGGAAATAGTAATTGAGAGGCAATGTGATTGTTCTTACCTAGGTTATCGCAGAGCCTGTCAGGAAGGAAAGCAAGGGCAAACCGTCGCAGTCCTCATCTTGCCTGGTCGCCTCATTCCCTCTACATGGCTTTTGTAAGCTAATTGTGCAGCGGTTGAGGTTCAAACCGGTCCTCAGGGTGAACACTTTACAAGCAGTATCTCTTCTTTGATAAAATGGAACGATGAACGTGTTGCTAAAGGCACTCTGTGCTTTTACTTACGCCCTAGGCAGCAGGTCGGGTTATAGGACACATGCATATGTAAATTTTACTCCTCCCAGAGAAGGTAAGGAACTATCACCCTCCTGGATACATTTTCAGAAAGAATTTTCAAATTTCGTTGGTTTTTTTGGAAATATTCCGTAAGCTATCTTTACCTGTTTCAGCAAAATCAAAAGCTAGACAAGTTTTTCTTCGACTACCATCTTAAACTTGACTAACAATTATGTGTTGAAAGTTGAGTGTTGACATAGTGAGTTGTTGCAGTAGTTAAGCAGCATTCCGTTAAGTTTCTAACTTAATGTTTTTACTTGCGAGAAAATACCTATGGAATTTTTAAGTTGACTATGTAGCGGTATAGCTTTAAACTTCACAGATTCAGGCGAAGTATTGTGGAAATCCATAATAGGAAGACGCTTAGAAACATTGTACTTTTTCCGCACAGTTAATTATTAAACAATAAATAACACACGACCGGTTTCGACGATTTATCGCCTGATGAATTATATTTCTTCCTCATTTTTTTTTTACTTTTAACTAGTATTCATCGTTAAACTTTTGATGTGATTCTCTTATAGTAAACGCAATGTTTCATTTTCCTCGGTTTCTGAGTTGAGTATCCAACACGAATTTTATAAAAATCAATAAAATCCGCTCTTACATGCAAAACGTTTTCATCTACGTATTACATAATAAATTCTTGTTGGATGTAATTTATCTTCTCAGAGAGTGTGCTTTCCCTATTTTAGCGGAATGTTGGCCTAAAAACCTATAGAAAGCACGAATATGGAACTAAAATGGAATCGCCATGGAATGTTTGCGGTGGATATTTTTATACTGGTGATTTCTATTAGTACTAATGCACTTACCAGGAGTGCATACCAAGGTGAACTCTTGCGATAAAATTGATCAGGGGTTGCGATTCAATGATGAAAATATATCGCTTAATATCTAGGAACAACGAAGAAACAGTCTTTGTTTATTATTTTTCACTGAATCTTTATAAAAGTGAAATATGCTGAATGTACCGCGTCATTTTAAAATTAGTTTTACTGTTGGTCAACAAAAGCAAAGAGGCATTTCAAATAACTAGTAATATACTATATTAAAGTATAAAAAGATATGTATTTGGTATGATATTTCTTTGAATAGTACTCAATAGTATATTAGTATATATTGGGTAGACTTTTTAGTACAAGGAGGTGGAGACAGCCCAAGTTTATATTTCTATAACGAATTAAAATTATGCATTTTTGCAAAGGGGTGCGTAAACATATTTTGAAAGTTAAAAGGTTACTAGCAGCTGGAAATGTCGATCTTCACTGCTGAATACCATTCACGAATCTGAGAAAGGTAAACCCTTTTCTCTGATCTCTATCTTATACCTTATGATTGTTCTGTACATAAGTTTCCATCTTGAGATACCATGCTTACTTTTCATTTCATTCTTCATTCCCTAGTCATTTGGGCTGTAAATTGCTCAGTCTCACGTTTCCAGTTAATTTTCTCTTCCTCGTTTTCTCTGTTTTCAACTGCTTCGTTAAGGTGAGGGCACATTCAAGGATTTTGAGAGCAACAATTCTACTTGCAGCAAAATGACCTCACCAGTCGAGGCAACTTAATTTCAATTCTACGATAATTTTACTTGTAACCAAAGCGACATTACGCGGAAAACGTCATGCTTAGACGGAGGACTTCCTTATGGCCATTTGAATTCATGATGGAACTGAATGAATAGCGTTTCGGTCAACTTCTTCTCATAAAATCATAACTTAGTTTCCTGTGTTTTTAGGAAGAAAAGACACATTAAAAGGGAAAATATGTATTCATCGCATTTGGCCCGTATTTTGAATTAATGCGTTGGATGTGAGCTCAAAAAGTTTTAGCAGATTTCTTTTTAATGGTTATGGCGTCTTTGTCGCAACACATGTCACCGCAGTGCTATCTTATAGCGGAGTAAATTTATCTCAAAGTATGCTTTCAAACATGGGTTGCGAGCTATTTTGAAACTCCTGAGTTCCTCAGATTTTGGCATGCTTAGAGAAATCATCGGACTCCTCCAAAATTTTAATATCACGAAAAATATCAACTGACTGAATCATAATTCAATTATAAGGCATTTAATCTGGCGTATCATTTTTTAAATCGTAATTTGTGACACAAGTATGTGCAGAAATCTACGTTATCGATGACAATACTTATAGAAGCTGGAACTAATTCTTGATTCACGAAAAATAATGATACATATTAACTGGAAATATTGGACGCCACGTTCCATTTTTTGATGGTTATCTTAATTTTTATCTTGTATTAATATTATAGTATGAACGTTTCAAATCCAATTAATTCAGAAATATTGCTTAACATATATTACAGAAAAATCTAACAAGATCTTTGCTCGTAATAAAAGTACGTGTTTCTGGTAATGAAGCAGTTGAAACCTACTCGTAAGGCTCTTGTTGTGCATTAGACTAATAGAATAGCATATATCGGATTCGAATCACGTAAAACTTCCAAAATTCCAAAATTTCCTCATAATGACATGTTGATCATTAATGACACAGTTAGGAACAGACTCTTCTCGATTACAAGAATAATACATGCATAAAATTTATCTTACTAAGTGATATTTGGTGAAACTCCATCTTCATGATAAAAATTAAGGGATGTGATTTGTACTATTCCGAATGGTACATCCCTTAATTTTTAGATGCGTTTGAAAACCTGTAAAAATTGTGTAGTTAAGAGCCGTTTGTGTTTATGAAAACAGTGCGCGTGTGTGTATATAATGTGAAAATGCGAGTGAAAATAAACGTTGAGTCATCATTACCGAATAATGTTCCAAAAGCATAACATAACATGTTTATAAACGATCTAATTATTAATTGGTGTTTTGAAGCAGCTTATCTTGCCTCTCAACAGTAAATGCTTGAAGATTGCAGGCTTTTATAATTTTATATCTCCAGTTGTTAGGTGGAGGAGAGGCCATTTTGCCTATCCTCACCATAAGAGTAAAATATTAAAAATAATAATAACTTCTAGTATACATACTAGTAACCTAGTATGAAAAATTATCCTCACGACAACTCTTTATAATACCTTTGTTTTATGGGAAATAATTTACAAACTTTCTTGGCTCAAACTCACGAGAGAAATTCTTTTATCCTTTCCGCTTTCCCGTTTCTGCTCTCTTCTTGTTTATTCTCCTTACTGGAATAATATTTGCGTCCTTTCCTCGAAAGAGAGCCGTGAACGAAAGAAGGGGTCGCGGAGTGGCATACTCTCGAAGAAGGCTAACGTAATCAAGGGCGTATTCAAGAATTTGATTGAGAGGAGATGTATCTTCGTCTATTTGCTCTTCGTATAGCTAGGGACGCTCCTTGCTGCGATATTAGTCGATTAATGACTTTTCCATTCCTATCTTATTCGCGTTTACTGCCTAAAAAAGGGGATCGCTCGCCTATTTCGATCGCGCATCGCTACATTCATGCCGAATGAATGCAGTAAAACTGAAAACATTTACGATTAGTTGGATATTTATTAATTCGAGGGACAAAAATGCCGCTACGAAGTATCCGGGATCAAATTTAGTGGAGTGTTGAAAGAAAAAAGTTAACTAGGGAAGGTATTTTCCACAGACATAGCGATGCCGTAACCACAAACATTCTTATTGCAGAATTATCTATATTTCAAGTATCTCGTAACAAACGGAGCGTCTTCTGTGTTATTATTAAAGTGTCACTGCTGTTAATATATCTAACTCAACGTCACCAAGCGAGTCGCGAAGTGCTTAAGGGTGAATACTCGAGTGCAGTTGACGTTAACTTGAATGAAGGCTTGGAAACGGAAGTACGGAACGGAATAGCTATATTTGATCATTGGCGGGCTCCGGCAAGGAATACCTTGTTTTTGAGTCTGCAGGGACATGCTTCGTTGCCGTAGTAAATAGAAAATGTTGTCATTTAAATTGAGAATATCAGAAAAATTACTTAAAACTCTTCATTGGTGCTGCTCCGTTAAAAAAAAAGCAACAGCAAAATTTTTCTCGCCGCCGAAAAAGGAAAGAATTTGAAGTTTATCAAAGTTTGCTTATAGGGAACAAGCAGATTTTAGGGATTTCTTTTCAGTCTGTTGCAAAAGTGGCTCAACTTAAAGAATAATACATCTATCTGGTATTTTAATGTTTGATTAATTAGAAAAATAAAAAATACTGTTATTTGCTGTATAAACTAATGAATTCTGTGAATGACAAACAAATCTGACGTATCTTCAGGGATTAGTTTCCGCATAATAGGATGTATTTGTTGGGCTTTATATTGCGATAAATTCATGAGGAATTGTTGAAAAAAACGAGGTTTTGAACTATAAAGAAGATAACTTTTACTGATCCACCGTAATTTTACTAGCCATCTTCAAGCCCCTCAATTGCTTGAAGATGGCTATTATTAGCCGAAACTAGTCGCCAAAGGATTATTTGTTGTGGATTAGTAAAAGTTATCTTCTTTGTTGTTGAAAACCTTGTTTTTTTCAACAATTCCTCGCGATGTCATCAAGATTCCACAAAGTGACGGTCTCCTCCGTAAATTTTATTGCGATGAATTATTCCTACCTAACCTGTATTTCCAATTTCTTACTACATCTACATTATTATTATTACTATTTTTTAGCCTATTATTATCATGTATAGTTCGCGGAAAAAATGAATTCTTAAAACTAAGTTGAGCCACTAAATGCCCAAAACCTTGATAAATTTGCAAGAGCTATTCTTTCGTTAATCTCTAGATATTTTAAGTACGGAATTGAATTCTTCCTCTTGCTATAGAAACACGTTTTCTTTGTGATTATTTCTGTGGAGCATTTATGTTATTCTTCCAAAAACTTATTTTTGATTTCTTGAGCTGAATATGTTACTGTTATTATACAATAATACCATCTCCTTTGGAACTATAGACCATTGATATTTTCATGATTAGTTTCATTTAAACTCTTCCACAAGGAATACCTTATTTTTGGATTTGCAAGTACATTCCTCGTTGCCGCAGTGGGTAGAGCATTTCAATGCAACTTAAAACTCTACCTTGGCAATGGGGTGCCCCGTAAACTAAGCACCTGCAATACCTTTCTTGTCTCCGAAAAATGGAAAGAATTAGAGGGAAATATAGAATACAATACGGCTTTAGAGATTGAGACTAAAAAGTCTCCTCTCACATCTTACCCTTTGTCATTTTAAAATTGGGTAAAGATAGAAAGAAAAATAGCAATAAAAAATAGAAAAGGAATAAACTACAGAGTGGATTGAGAAAAGCCTAAGTCCCGTATTCACTTATACTTATTCACCTATAATAAAATGTCCACTGCAGGAAAACACCCGCGAGAAAGGGGGTGTGAAAAACCTGCGAAACCTACAGATAGTGATAGATAAATTTCAAATTAAAAATTGTAGGAAAATTATTTTCTGTAACCTGAAAGAAAAATTAACAATCAAAGGATAAAAGCGTACAATGGCGTGGCAAAGTTTCCACACCAGAAGACATTCTGTATTGAAAATTAAATGGAAACGATAAAATTAAATTAGTTGAAAATGTACTGTACAAAATTGACAAAAAACCCAAAGACATCAGATCACCGAGTATGGATCGTAAATTACATAAAAAAGACCAAAGTACTGTAATGAAAGTTACTCACATATTGATTACAATATAAATCACAGTAGGAGATGGCCAGAGGATATGGAAGGATAGTAAGAAGGGTATTAGTAGAAGGTAGAAACTATAGGAGGATCAAAAGGCCAAACTAAGGACCTTTTACACTATTTTTATGAGCGCTTCCTTATACAAAACTCATTCACTTTCAAAAGTATTTAAAGTTAGTTCGCAGGAGCTGATTTCCACAAGATCTCCCTGAAAGCCGTATCCAGGCGAGATTACGTTCAAACAAGTCTCGATTTAACTTAGATCTGGAAAGATTTTGAATTCTATTCAAGTGGTAGGCACAAGAAAAATATCTCTGAAACGGAAACTTTAGTATGCAACAAATGGAGCGAAAGAGTGAGGACCGAAAACAATCGGTGTTCCTCTCTCCGAAAACGTTGACGTTCAAATCGAACTGCTCATAAACCGACCGGAGCCATCTTCAAACACTTTCGGCGAATGAATCAGAAACATTTTGAACTCAATCGGGCTCGAGTGACACTCGGAGAGGAGCGCGAATTTGGGCGTTTTTCGATTGTTTTTCCGTTGGAAAAGTGCCCTCCGAGGCACGGGGCTGTCATTTCCGTCGACTGCTGCAAATAGCCTTTCACCTTTCCATTACGGCATATCCTTGAAGTGTCCGAATCGAGCGTAACGCCGCGCGGTTAGATGTGGAAATAGATCTTTTGTCCCACTCGTTACGTGTTTTGCTGACCTATGCTCTCGCCCTTTACAGTTGGGGGATGCGTGTTGACGCCTGCGTTTTTACCAAGCCTCTGCTTCTAGAAAGGGAAACTGTTTGAAGATTCTCGTCGAGACGTATTCGAAGAGAGCTGGTGAAACGTCAAAGGGTTTCGGTTGGTGATTAATGTTACCTCTGTTAAGGAAAACCTGAAAGTTCGTCCATTGGTTCAGGATCGCCTTTGTTTTGCATTAAGGATATCTGACCAGGAGAGAGATGTGTCATAGTCAAGCATACTTCACTTGTTGAATGCGGTATTTAATCCCTCAATTGCTAGGTATTTGGCGTGTCAATTATTATTTATAATCCTGTACACAATTTACGTGACGAAGTTCTGTTGTTCCCTGTATTGTATACATAGCGTGGGATTACAACTAATTAATCTATTTTCCCCTATTAATCAATGCTTTCTCCATGCATGTCATTATAAACTATTAACATTCACTTACCATTATCTTTTTCATTGTAACGGCTGTGATTATTGGGATGTCTAAGAAAACTTTTATTACATTTTTCTCATGCGTTACTGGTGACAAAGTTTGATGAGGTTACTACTATTTTTTATATTTTTATCCTAAGAGATTTTAATGCTCTTCTTTAACTATTTAGTTTCAAACGAAATTTCACAGAAAACCTCGGAAATCACTCTATCATTTCTGGTAAAAAACTCTTTGATCATGTGCTTATGTTCAGATTTGGAATATACTTAGGTACTGATTCAAAGTATAATTCTAATCTACAACTGTAAGCTTGAAGAACACATTAAGGCTTTCCAGCCAAGAGAATGTTTAAAGCAGTTGCTCTTTTGTTTCAACAATAAGTAATCCTGTACGATGGAACAAGTAGGGTAAATGCAAACTTTATTGTAATGAAAAGGGATACCCTAGTGCCCTCTATCTTCCACGTAGAAGTACATAGTATCTGCTTCCTAATGGTATCCTCCTCGTAGTGAATTAAGAGTCCTTCTCTACGATGCAAGATTTATGGGGCGGACAAAAGACTTTCGTTAATAGGTTTCAATTGAGGTCGTGCAGTAGAATTTTCTATTCAAACTTTGAGCAACGCAGAACGGAAGAAACGAAGATAATATATCGAAATTGAGTTGTTTCCTGAGGAATGTTATTTAGTTTACAGTGACGAATGCACGTTGATGATAATTGTGATTATACGAATCGTGGGGAGAGAAAAGAGAGGGCCTAAATTAGGTTGGAAAAAATCGAATTGAAGTCGTTTCGTTTGAATCACGTTCTAGCTCACTGTCCTTATTTTCTCGTAATAAGATTCTGTTTCGGTCTTATCGAGTTTCGAGTTTTAATTCAGCACGACGCTCCTCTTCTTTATTAATTTTCCATTCAAGGGCTTTCATTTTCTTCCATTCATGTTTTTCACTCTGTAGTTTCATTGAAATTCTGATCAACTCGTTTTCCTTTTACCTGCCTTCTTATTAATTCACGGATGAGGAATTAATAAGCGAAATCGCTGAAAAGTTAGGAAGAACACATTTTAAGCGAAGTTAGGAATGATTTTTGAGGTGTTATTTAAATGATAATAATTTCAGATATGTGATCGTGAAAAAAGAATGTAACTTATAGTTTACTGCGTACATAATCTAAAAACATACATTCCGGTAGAGTTTAGGTGTGTACGGGCTCAGGTCGGGAAACAATTCCTTTTTTCGGGAGAACTGTGGACAAAAACGAGCATTACAAGTATCAGGGTCAGCAATCAGGAGCAGGCCAGGTTCTGGATCAATCACAAACGGATCTGGTCGGCCTCGGACCCCGCCTGATATTTTGACCCGCACAGAACTCTATCACAGAAAAAGATGTCAACGTTGAGTCATCGAAAAAAAGTTTTCCTTAAGAGTTACTCCTTAATTAACAACTCGTGGGGCGAACCACGTTCTATTGGTTTCTTAACCAGTCGTTTCTTTAAAATTCACCAATTGTGGATTTTGACATCACGAGTATTTGTTTTAATACTGTGTTCTCATTCAACAAATCCTTGTGCTTTCATTTGATTGTATTATTCAAACAGATTCAAAGCGTTTGCCCTGACATTATATACGGCAGCTTTTATTCGTTTTCAACTAATGTTTTAGCGTTCGAGAATTTCCATCCTGCGTAATATGTATCTCAAGTTATCTACTCCTAAATCTCGATTACCTCCACGAGTTTTATCAATCGAGTCGTCATCATCGCCACTCCCATCTCATTCAGCACGCATTTTTAAACCGACTCATATTCCGGGAGAGAACTTCCTATTTAATGTTAACATCTAATGACAATTGCTTGAGTATACGAGCGATCGTTTGAAGTCTCTCACACGTCAAGTTCGATCCTCAGTCTTGCTTCGTTATCGCTTCGTATCTTTGGAAAGAAAGCGCGCGGCATTCATCCGCAAATAAAAATAAGAAAGTACAAGACCCGAGTCACGTAAGCAAATGTTAGGTATTGAAAATATTCAAGTGTCCGATGCCGTCGTTTTTTTTTAATTATCTAGGGTTAGCGTGAGCCGGGAGACACTTGCGAGTGCGCCATTGCATGTTCCATGAGCGGACCCTAACTTTATTTGATATCTAACTTTTTGTTGCGAAAATTTCCTATTCATTTTGCCCTCAGTTTCTATCTGCATAAATTTCCGAAAAATGGAAGATTCAAGGTTTAAATGTAAATCTCCAAGATCGACCAAGTAACCCATATTAGCTGCGAATTACATCTTTGCGGTGTTTTTGAAAGTTTCCCCTTTCCAGAAGTTTGTCTTGAGCTGCCTTATCACAGGTACCGATTTAAAGTTTGGTTATAAGATTCAGGAATTCTGGATAACGAGCTCTGAGTATGGTATACCTTTAGTACCAAGCATCCTTGTACGCACTTTTTGCAGGGTTATATTTTATAAAATATTCCTGGTTTATAAAAAAGCGAAGCATATAATTGCGAAATAATTCTCTAGTATAGCTTCTGTTATATATTCTTATTTTATGTAGGCGTATTCCTTTTTCAGACTTGGAACCAAATTAGTTTGAATTTGTTTGCTTGGAGTTTGTTCTCAGTATTATGGTTCTAGGTATATCAGTTAAATAAAGAGTGAGTCAAAAAGAATTTCTAAAGAATGATTTCCTGCGTATAAATCTATAACTTTTCTTGGATATTTTTGAAACATTTCAAGCCGGAAACTATTATACTGAATTTCATCTAAAACTCAACTTGTTTATCTGTAGCACTCAGATAAAGGAGATTGAAAAGGAATTTTTCCGCGATAATTTGATCTGATGTATATTTTGCCAGCATTAAAGGTTGCGCAAAAGTTTAAGAATGTATTGAAGGTTATAAGGTTTATGAATTGCCTGTACCCTTAGTTACCAAGAGAGTAATTTGGAATGGAGCTTAGAAGAAAATGTGTACGTTCATCAAAATATGCCTTTGTTCTCGCCTTATCTGGATAAATACGTTCTTTGTCACCATATCCTGCATGTTAGAGATGTAGGGAAGAATGAAGTTGGAGATAGAGCCAATGATTGCGTAATTTTTCCGAAGAAAAGGATTGGAGGAAATATAAAGAAATCGTCAAAGCATATATAAATGTAAGCAGTCTCTTGTATGATATAATAAAAATCGAAGTCTTAAAAGTAAGCGTATTTCAAAAACTCAACGCCTTTTAAAATAGTTGAACATTATTTTAAATGGCGAAAGGGATATTTTGATTATGTCACAACGACTAGCTCACAGCACAATAACTGATATCCGTTTGTATGGATTTCGAGAAATATGAATTCGCTAGGATCAATCTGCAAGTTTTTCCTACTGATGGGAATACATAGAATTTTTCGATGAAATTATTACTGACGACAAAGTAAAAGTTTACATGCAATTTCCTTGAGTTTTCCTCGATTCTGCTCTTATCGTATGTACCCGCGTATAAGATACAGTAAGGTTTCTAGAACTGTGTTCTTGATCTATCATAATATACACAATGGAATATTAATATCCTCCTATAAGACGCACCATGCTTTTTAACCTTCTTTTTTGCGAATAAAAAGGGTTCTATACGTATACATATACTCATATGTATATGTTTTATACGTATATATTCATTTGTTTACATGTGTGTATTTATATGTATACTATGTAAAATCCGCCCAATATAATGTATAGTTGAGATTGATTGTTACGTACGTTTAAAAAATCGGGATAATATTTTATATTATTCTAGAAATTTTACCTCGAATTCCTCCCCAAATACGTTTCATATTGTCAGATTTTTGTTGTATTCTGGGTTTATTTACTTCACCGAGATGTGGTTTATCTCAACAATATCTGATCGAACGTCGAAGTTTTAGTAGTACTCATGCGTTATTTTACTTTTTAGAATCATTTCTGGATCATTTAATGTTGCTATACATTCTTTATCATGGTAATGGAGGAATTGAAATAAACTGAAATTGATAAATGACATTAATAAATTAAAATATTTGTGAAATTAAGTAGAGAACAACAGTCCACGTCGGTAAAAATTAAAGACAAATATATTTTCTCTTGAGAATTAAAGAAGGCACTTCGTAGTTTCCACACTAAATGTTTTATTTAAACACGACCGGTTTCGGCTAACGCCATCATCAGGTGAGAGAACAGAAAAGCAAGCTGTTATCTCACCTGGTGATGGCCTTAGCCGAAACCGGTCGTGTTTAAATAAAATATTTAGTGTAGAAACTTCGAAGTGCCTTCTTTAATTCTCATTATGTCTTTCCACGAAGTCCGGCCTAATACTATAGAATATATTTTCTCTTATTTACGGTTGAAAGGTGTAGCAGGGGAGATTTTTGAGAAGTAAATTATGTGCAAGTACTTCATCTGGTGAAAGAAATTCAGTTGCAATTGGATGCAGATTTTCCATCAAAAATTGAAGCCGATTTCGATTCGAATGTCTTTACTGATACATTTTTCGAATGTGGGCTTGAGCGTACTATGAAACGGCCGTCTGTCAAAGCTAAGGTGATGATTAAAGCCTGATTTTGCTGAACTCTTTGGTATTTTAATTGAGATTTAATGGATGAAAATTTTCCGTTTATCCGAAGCTTTTACCTTAAGATTGATGACTACAAAAGAAGGCGAATTCTACCACCATTGAAACAGTTTTAAGTTTAATATTTAGTGATTAGAGACATTTTAAAGTTGCAGTTGCCTGGTACGAGAATCGAGACCTGGTATTATTTTATATATTTCCTTATTTTTCTGTGTAAGAAATTAGCTTTAACGGAAAATCTTTAATGTAGTGAATTACGATTTTTTAAATGATGATTAGGCAGCACTCTATATTAATAGAGTCCAAATATGATGAACAATATCTCCTTTTATTTTAATAATCCCACTTCTTTCTTTATGTACAAATCACATATTTCCTTTGATTTAATCTCTTCAAAGATGAAAGACCTCACTGTTGAGATCCTTGAATTAAGGCAGAAAGATCCCACCACTGCTAATATGCTTTCAATTGAGGTAAAATTCTAGAATACGTTCACTCCTAACTCTGTGAAAATCAGGAATATTCCTTAAAGAGTGGTCTCTCAAACTCATTCATTTTCTATTAATATCTCATCATCTCTTGCACTAGCATAGCTTTTATCTTTCCCTAATAACATGTAGGATACAATTTTACTGCTACCGGAAGTTGATCAGTTTTAGGTAAGTGCGGTTGAACGGAAGTCTGCGATTACTCACTACCAGATTAAGTTTTTGCGGGTTATCTTCGTTAGATCATCGCCTTTTTGAGTTTATGGACACAATGGACTGTGTTAAGGCGATTACAATTTCGATAAAGTTCCTTTTCATCTAGAAAACATTTTCTACCGTTTTATTGCATTTCTAATCGAAAGCATGTTTCCGAGATGTGACCTCAACGATCCTTCTTGATTTTTGAAGCGTAAATCATTTCTCCGTGAAAACGGACTCTAAATAGAATTTAGAAAAAACTTTTCACCGTCAAAGGGATTGACTCCTAGAAAATGGAACCCATTTTGCTTTGTGGATAGCGTTGCTGAAACCAAGCAGTGTTCGGTATCAGTTAATTCCTCAACGGGAGTATGTTTCGCCCATTACGTCCCTGATTTTCAATTTTAAATTATATTATGATTCAGAGCGAAAGGAAGGAAAATTTGATTGAAATTTTTTCAATGTTTAGCATTTCAATCGCTTGATGCCAGGTGGAAATCAACGTTATACTTCTACTATACAACATAGTGAACTATCCGAGAGATGGTTATCCGCATCAGAAAATGGAGTAATTCACAAACAGACCACGTCAGAATGTTACCCGCAATTATGCTCATATTTTAGACACGTAATAGTTTTGGAAGCTAATCCCGCTACTTTGGAATCCGATCTGAAGATGGTCATACAGCCCACTAGAAGATACCGGAACTCTCTATGCATTCCACCATTCCTTTCCGCCAATGAGGCCCAGAGAATTCTCCCAACCTCGTTGTTAAGGATTAGGAAGGTCAATTCAATCCCTTTCATCCATCTTTCCGATTATACTACCTCCCTATCAACACAAGGTTACACAGAACAATTTTGTTGTACTACCCACAAATAATTTTTTAATTATAAATTATTGTGGATAGTACAAAGTAGAACAAAGTAGTTCTGTGTAACCTTGTGTTGTTATTATAGAATTCCACCTATTTAAACCCGAAACCATCCATTGTATCAGCGGTTAAAACGACTCCTCTCATTTCTTACCCTGTAGTGAACTTTTCATCTTGTAAATATTGCTGCGAAATCGGTCATAAATGTTTGAATGTATGATGCTTGATTATGCATTGCAGCGTTTTTAATGTTCTCGAAGGTATCGGTCATTTTCCGTGCCTATTTTCACATTCCTGAGGATTTCGCAACTCCTTCGCAGTGTCTAATCTAGCGATGTGACTTCACGTGGTACAAAGTCTATCCGGTGTCTGAGGCTCTCAGGGACACCAACCGCTTAGGGAATTCTATGAAAATAGAGCTCATTGGTGCGACAAAGAAGAGCACCGAGTGATATATTATACAGATTTTCTAGGGGCTGATAACTTCCTAAATTTTCGTTGGAGAAGTGAAACGGCGTCTCTAGTCGAACGGCAATTGTTAGAGATTAGTGTGTTACTTTAAAACCTTACCGCGATTTTCCTTACATTTTACTTACCTTTTGCAATTATTTAGTACGATCTCCGTATTGTTAAGTCATTGCATATGTTCATGACAGTTGATCTTAAATCGAACGTCATTCTTTATTACCCTTACGGGTAGACTCATAGTAATAAATAATTTTTAAACCTACCGCAAAATAAAATAAGACTGAAGGAAAGTTGTCTACTGAAATTATGGAACCAAGTCGATTGTCAATCAGTTTCAAATCGAAGCTATATCGCTGCATTACAATGTAACACAGTCAACTTCGTCCACAGTTTTCGATGGTAATTGGAATACCGAATTAAATTACGCCTGCTTATTTCCAAGTAACTATTTTCCGTTCGTCACTCGTTCGCCAGTCAATTTCACGTCACTGGGCCCACAGGGCGTGAGAATATCGTTTACTTCTGAATTCCCCTATTCCTCCGGTCCGTTATCTGTCCACGCTTCTCCATCTTCCATTTTGTAGCGCGCTTCTGCAGTTTTTCCGTCTCACGAGGAAGGTGTACTTAGCTTTTCACGGGGCTCCAAATAACTATCACTCGTGATTCATTATGGATTTGCTGAACTTTTGAAAAATTGCCATCCAAACCTCTTATCACTCGCCCCAGGGGTACCCATGCTCCCGAGTATGTCTCACGTCCATGGGAACCTATCAGGAAATTCAAGAGACTCATGCTGTTATTTTTTCCTTGGGATGCTGCAACGGGCAAAACATTTCTCTCAAATAATTGGTGACCAAATTCTGTTATGTCTCTTCGTCATTAAGCAGTTAGCCATAGTAATATTTATTTGCCATTTCAAAGTCTCATCGGTTCACCCTTGAGGATCATGTTAAACCTCGTGAAACACGAGTCTCTCTCATACCCCTGCATTACTACGTAAGTCCAGCGAACAATTACTTGGGGAGCAATACTTCGGAAGTTATCGACCAGAAATTAATCTTAGGAGCGGTTTTTGCCCACACGTGCTGTGCGAAGAAATAAAAATCGACCGCCAATGAGGACTCGGCGTTGACCAAAAGGTACGTCGGAGCGAAACTTATGTCAGTTAGCGGCAATGGGAAACTTATTCCAATTTCGCCTGCTATAATGGCGCCACGGAAAGATCTCCATTCGTTTCCACGCGGTCGGGGAAAAAATCCGTTTCTAACGATTCTCCCTTCGCGATCCGAACGGTGGATAGGAAGAATGGAGAAGTTAGCGTTGTACATCTTCGTCAATTCCTGTGCCAACGCGAAAAGAGGAGTTGAAAAAAGGAGGACGCTGCTGGAGAAGGAAGGGAAACCGCACAGAATACGTGGCGTGGGGGTTAGAGAGAGAGAAAGAGAGGCAGCAAGCAGGGAGAGAGTGGGGAAAGGGAGGAAGGGGGCCGTGGAAAAGTCTCCCCACCCTGCCGCCAGAGGAGCTTCTACCGCCCCCTCCCCTCCGTCGCTTCCCCTCACTTCCCCTGCTCCCCCTCCGCTTTCGGGCCCATGGAACGGTCCGACCCACACTCCCGTACGCTCGCGCTCCCCTCCCGTGTAGGCTCTCCCCTCTCCTCCCGCCCTCAGCCTCGCGATAGTGGCGTGAGGGGTCTCTACTGTCTAAGAGAGACTCGTGTGGATGTTGTTTCCTCTTGCTTGAGTTTCGTTGCCTCTTGTCGAATGTTTGTTGGATTTTTCTTGCGGGAATATTCGGGATATTGGTGATTTAATGGTGATAGAGAATTTGTGAAGGAGGAAGCGAAGGTAAGTAGGAAGGTTTAGTTGGTAGCGAGGAAGGAATTTTTTTAGGAAACCGTTGTCGTGTCGAACCCGGAGACGCGAGGCCGGCCGTGTGGAGTTGGGAGTGGGTGGGTGGCTGTGTGCCTTCCTCTCTTCTGTTCTCTCTATCCCCACTCTCCAAAGTCGCCGAGGGTGGGTTCCTTCCCTTCTTTGCCCATACTTTATACGAGTGAATCCCACCTCTCACTTCTCCGTACACACGTTCGTCTGCATATAAAACTCCGTGGGTATATTAGTCCTTGGAAGGGTTTTTAACGTGATTTTCTTCCAAAACGTATTCACTTGTCCGTGTAATCAAATTTCTCTGGGCCGTGGAAAGCTGTTTGTTTGTTCTCTAGGGTGTTGGGTGGATCATGATTTCGTTTGGTGGATGTATTTCGAGGAGCACTAAGATTCTAACGTATTTATTGTGCTCTGAAATAAGTTTCCATGCGGAGAGAATAAGCTCCCTCGACAGAGTTGCGCAACCTTTGTATGGGAACGCTCATTCCTTCTGAACAGTTTTCGAATTCATTCTCTTATGAGCTACAGAAAATGATCGTTCTCAGTTTATTAATTGATGCTTAAATTCGGGACTCCGTGACATCATTTATCAGGCATTTGGGTGAAACTTGTCATCCGTTTATGCCCTTGCTAGGGTCCCTGCGAGTATTTTTTGCAGCTGCTTGACAGGATACCTCGCAAACATTGGAGAAGTTAATTTGGAGGTGGTACTTCACGGGCAGGAGACTTCCCATTAATTTTATGAGTAATTTTGCTTTGGTATTTTGAAGGAGATCGAATTCCCCCTCCCCCACCCACCATACTGTTCTGCGATGTTTTCCGATAGCGGAAACATTGAAGAATCTCTCCCTCGTCATTCCTGCGCTAATTAAGTTGTGGTATCTCTTGTTGGTACTTGTTTACAGCTCTCTTCACGTGTTTCGTATAAATATATAGGCGATAATTAGATGTCTTAATCCTTCTCATGTTTTCTTATTCATTCGTTTTATTGTGAAAAGATTTCAATTATTTTGGAGCATAATATTTCGGTTAATTTCACTTTATCATTTAACTCTTGTTAATAACCATCATTTTGTACATGTTATGGGACTTGCATCTCAGTTTTATTGATATTTTGTCTTAAGTCAATATTTTCTTCATTCTTACAACATCAAGAACTATCCATGAAAAAGTTTCATCTATCTAATAAATTATTAACATCTTTTAAAATTATGATTTTGAAAATTTGACGTCACCTTACATGTTCAAAAATATTGAATTCTTCTACCTCACAACTCCCTGTAAGAAAAACCAATAATCTCTTTGAAAAAAATTCATCTCATATTGTTATCTTGAATTATGAAATTGTAAGATTCTACCTATGCTCTAAGAATTATTTAATTGTTTACATGCTTTCTTTGTTCATGCTCTCCATGTTTATATCTCCTTTGGTTGTTGCAGGGGCTGCAGTGAGGAAACTGCTGTGGCCATGCCATGAATGATGGAGATGGAAGCCGATGCAGCTTCAACAGCTTCAAAAGAAGAAGAAGATGGACATCTTCCAGGAGAAGAATCAAGTGGGTTTCATTAAGTATAGCTTGAACATTCATTTTAGAAGATCAAAGGGGAAGGAGGTCATATCTTAAGTTTCTCTAAGTATCATGTTGGTTAGTTCCTATTTTGATACATACATACATCATCAGGTGAATAAAACTCTTTTATTACTCTAATTTCTTAACATGCTCCACAGTCAAAACAAATCTTAAGCTCACCAGATTTTGTCAGAATAATTCCATGGTAAATCTTGCAGTTCATTCACTTCAAAAATTTCATTTTATATCGGTAATAGCACAAAATTGACATTTATGCTTATTCAGTAATCTCAATATCGGATTCCCTTATATTAACTTCATTATATAACTGTTGATTATTGTATTCATGTTTACCAAATCGTACGTTCATTGGGAATTAATTTGGAAACACTTCATGTCAATAAATGGTGTAGTATTGGTGTAGTATATGACTTGATACAAATATTGGGAAGAAGAAGGAGTGAAACATTTTGGTGGATATAGGAAGCGTAGTAAACATTCACAATTAATTGCAAGTTAAATCAGTAAAGGCTGCATTTGGATTATTGTTAAGCAAATATTCAGTCTAAATGTAAAACATAACAATAACAATATTTGGCTTCTCATCATGTATGTGACATTTTTCTGAAATTCATTTCATTAATTTATATTCATTATATATTTTTCGTGTTTTATGAATACATTTAGGTATATATACACCACACACATATCTGTTATGTAGGAGATATAAGTATACACTACTGAGGTTTTCCTCTGTGTTCTGTCTAGGGATTTATGCTTAGTATTTTGCAGAAATTTATTTTGATTTTCTCCCTTTAAATCATTTTTGTCTTTAAGAAGGTTGAGAGTCTGTTTGTAGAAGTAAATTTGAGGAGTTATTATTATCTGCCAAACTTTAGTATTTAATTGTACTTTAAAAGATCTTCATCTAAGATCATTAATATATTTGAGCAGTAATCATGAGGACATGTATTATATATTCCATAGTATATTATATAATTAGAGCCTTTACTGTTTTTGTTGTATCATCTGAATTATAATGATGATGCTATGTTTTCCACCTGCAAGATTTTATTATTGCTTATTCCCTTGTTCCTCCTTGACTCAATAAATAAACATAGAATGTTAGTTATTCAACTGAGCATAAGGTTTGATAACATTATTTTGTCATACTTCTCATAAGAAAAATAACAGGAAGAACGAATGTGTAAATATTATTCTTCGTCCATGAATAAGGATGCCTTGATATTAGTTGTACAAATGAAGCACATATCTTCCATGAAAGCTCCGATTACAGTTCTATAAAATTCATGGTAGGCTGGTTGCTAATTGTATTTATGATCTTTAGAAATCAGCCTTCTAGTTTCCTTTCCAGCTACTTTAAAATTATAAATGTTAATATTGTGGAGTAGGTTTTCATTTCTTTCTATTATTCGTTTCTCTATCCTCTAGACTGCAGGAAATGTCACTGTGTTAGCTCTCATAAAGGATGCCATAGTTAAAATTTGCTGCTAGTGAATGAATTGATTTTTGTAATTTTCTATTCAAACTGTTGCAAAAGTGGCTCAACTTAAAGAATAATACATCTATCTGGTAGTTTAATGTTTGGCTAATCAGAAAAGTTTAAAAAATTACTATTATTTGCCATATAAACTAATGAATTCTGTGAATGACAAACAAATCTGTTTAGATATTAGTTTCCATGTATGAGGAATTATTTGTTGGGCTTAGTGTTGCAATAATTTATCCCTACCTTCCCTATTTTCAAACTGCTTACTAAATGCCCTTAGTTGATAAGTTTGAAAAAGTTATTCTTACATAAATCTCTAGATATTTTAAGTACAGATTTGAATTCTTTCTCTTGCTGTGGATACACCTCTATTTTCTTTCACGTAGTACCCTTCTCATTTGATGATACAGCATTGCGTTAGTGATAATTTCTGCGGAACATTCATATTATTACTCCAAAAACTTATTTTCAATTTCTTGAGCTGAATATGTTACTTTTATATAATAATGGAATATTTCTGTTATAACTGTGGAGCATTGATATTTTCATGATTAGTTGTAGTTAAATGCTTCTGTCTCCCCTCCTCCTGAACTAGTGCTTTGAGAGTTAGTTAATATTTAGAAAATTAGGAACATACTTCTGGTTTCCATATCATAATAAATGTTTTTAGTTTGAAGTTATTAAACGATGTGATTGTTGAATTAATAGGGCTGTCCAAGCATTGCTCTAATGTGAAAAAGTAAAAGAATTGTCTCTGTAATCCTAAAGTTATTTGATCTTTAGAACATTTTTATTAAAATCTTGGAATTGGCAGTGAATATAGCAGAGTACCTAAACAGAGAGTGATACAGCTGGTCATTAGCTGGAATCCATTTGTGGAAATTCAATTCAACTATCAAAAAATTTAAATGTTTTTTTTTTTCCATTTTTGGGATTATTATTTTTGTGGTAAAGATTCCAAAACAGTAAATTACATTCAATTGGAATCACAATTGTGAAGAATAGTTATGTATTGTACAATTCTCCATCGGTAATTGTTTTCTTTTACTTGATTTTGCTAGAATGGCTAATCTCAGGAATAGGCTTATTTAGCAATAGAATGCTTTCAAGATTCCTTAAAATGAAGTTGTTGATATTGACTCTGTTATTATTTTATTATTATATTCCTCTTTTAATGTGCAAATGACTATATCTTTTGCTTATTTTTTCCTTTCAAAGGAAGTATATAAAGTTTCCTTACAAAGACCTCTTGGTTGATTCTTATTGAGTTTCCATCTGGGATTCATAATTATCATATTTTTTTCTGACTTTATAGGTGTAGATGTGCTAAGTTTGGCACCTTTTCCTTTCCTTTTCTTATAACTTTGTTGTAAAGTTTAGAAATAGGGTTTTTAGCATTGGCTATTTGAGTAAATAGATTCCTTTAACGTAGGGGGTGTGTATCATCCATACTCTTGTTGCTTCCTAACCACATTGGAGTTATGAAACTTTTCAAAGAGGGAGCAAGATCTTTTTGAGAAATGTTTATGACATTTTCACACTGATCAACAAAATTAGAATTAGAATTAATGGGAGTATTGTGAGCATGCAGCTCCATTAGTTTGGATCTGGCATTGTATTGTTTTCTTTTTGAATTTCGAGGTTATTATGTTTTTTTTTAGTTTACAAGGAAAATTGCCCATTATCAGCTTATGTGAAAAAGTTTTGAGTTGAAAGAAAATATTCTCTGTACTGTAAATTCATTTCTGAAATAAATTACAAATTGTGGTATCTAGGTTCTGATCAGACGTAGATTTTAAAAAATATATTTAACTTCCTCTAGATTTAAATTATCGTTCATTTTAGGGAATTATAACTTTGGGTAAATTTACAAGTTTTGTTGTGAAAAAATTGTTGCATTTTTCAGAGTTACTCAGGAAATTTAAAGATGATAGCAAATGTCATGCTGAATTATTTAACTCAGCTTATAGTCATTTTCATGTCTTTAATGGTAGTGATCTCTATATTAAAAATTGATTTATGTTGATGCTTTCAATTTTGCTAGGGATCTTAGAATCCACATTGAAATGAAGTAAAATTTCCAATTTCAAAGTTATTTATCTCCTAATATTTGTCTCAGAATGAATGTAGACCATCTGCACTATAATATCTTTGATATTTATCCTTATGATAATGAGGTGTTTCTTTTATTTAGATTTTGTTCAACTCTTAAGGTTACAATGTTTAGAAAATGATATAATTTGAAAGCCTAACTTATTTCTAAAATTATTGTATTTTCAAGACTATTTATAGAATATTTTATCAACTCTCAGATACAATGAACAAAGCACATCTTTCAAACCATCTTAGAAAATGCAGTGTAAAAGTAATAGTTGTGGTGCAACAATAATTTTGAATAGATCATTCTCTTATTTTTTTTTTCTTGAAATTTTTTGAGTTTCTATCTATTGGGAAGATAAACTTTGCCAACCTTAAAAAAATTTCCAAAGTAAGTTTTTCTATCATTTGATGTCTTTTAAAGTTCTTTAAAACTTCTCTCTCCTTAAGAAACTTTTCTTTCAATTTTAATTTGGATCAATTATTTACTAAGGATTAGATATGAAAGAAGTTCATTACTCCAGCATAATCAATAATAGTGAAAGTTGACTCATTTAGGCATTTAAAAAGTCATAAAAGGTTGGTTTTCAAAACATGTATATTGTGAAAATCAGGAGAATTATTTATTTTTTGCTACAGATAAGAAATTAATTTCACAATAATACCATGTTTGCTTCCAAGAAGGTAAACATTAGCTTCGTTTATGGATTCTTTGCCTGAATTATTTCATTTATTGATGATAAAGCATATTAATGAAATGTTATCCTTGGTAAAGTTTTTTCTATTTAACAGTTATCAATGATAATATACTGAAGCAAATAAATTATGATAGGAAGAGCTTTCTAGGAGCTTCTACTGCAGTAAAAGTTTTTTAAATAATAATCGTTGCTAATATTGGATTTTTAATTGAACATTTATATAATTATATATCTTACCTTCTTTTTGTATGAATCTTTATTTTCATTCCTCTCACTTCATTCCTTTAAATGATTCTGTTTTTCCTCCTTGGTTTTAAATTTATCTTTATTTCTTTAGTATACTTTATTTAGACATGATGTACCAAAATTTGGTGATATGTTTCCTTCTATATAAATTCAGTTTCTCTAGAGATGCTAACTATAATTATGATGAATAATTATGATTATAGCTACGATTGATTTTTTTTAATGTTTGTTTTCTTTAGGTAAAGGAGATATGGATTCGTCTCAGGAAAGAAAAAATGAAGAAGAGGCTGAAAAAGCCAACATATCTGATGAAAAAGATGACAATGCTCAGGTAGGAAAAGTTTCATTTCCTGTCTTGTATTCTTTCCAGGAAAAAATTCATTCTTTGACTTTTGTTTTATAAATTAATTGAAATTCACTTGAAATGAAAGTGTATTCATTTCCAGCCATAGTTTAACTGGTCTGTCTTTTTAAATCACAAGAAAAGGTAATGTCATTATAAAGAATGAAATTATGTGTAAAAGTTAGAGATGGAAGTGTGTTTTCAAATATTTCCTTTACTTTTCTCTTTTGATGGATTATATCACTAATATTGATCAACTTTCATATATCACTTGGGCAAACTTCTCATCTCATAGAATATTTTTTCTTTTGTAAACTCTATTGTAAACTTTTTTTCTTATCAGTTTTGTTTAGATCCTTGCATTCTTAAATTTCAGTTGAATGAGGAAAGTAAGGACCCTAAATCAGTCAATAAAGATACTGCCAATGCCAAGAAGTGCCCTGAAAATGATCAAAAGGAGGATGCTGATTGTAGTGATACAAAAGTCCCAAAGGAATCTGTGAAGCCATCATCATCCTCAGATCCAGGCACTCCAAAAGATGAAGCACCAAGGGATCAGCAATCTGCAAAGCCTGTGGAAACTGCCAAATCTGCTTCAGCTTCAACCACAACTGCAGTTCCATCATCTACTGCTACTTTAGACAAATATTCATCTGTACCTACCAAAATACCCAAAGTTAGAGATAAAGCTCCTGACAGCCATGCTGAAGTTCTTAGTCCAGTTGTACCAGATGTTGTTTCATCCCCATCTCAAGTGGGGCCTGCTGAAACAACGACAAAGCAATCAGTGAGTTTGCCCAGCTCTAAAGGAAATGCATCAAGTCCATTGGTGACTACAACATCATCAGTAAAGCCAGCAACATGCAGCTCTCCCACCGATTCATCAGTAGTGTCTTCAGATGATTCTGTTGTTAAGAAAAATGAAGAATTGCAGCCATCTGTTAGTTCACAAAATGAAAATATGCCTTGTTCTGAAGATGGAAGCGTGGCTGGATCATCTTCAGAAGCTAGTGATAAGCAATCTGTGGTTATTGATTCTTCTGCAGATCCACTGACACATAACAATTCAGCTTCTCAATCAGTGACATCATCTCAGGTGACATCTTTGAAGCCTTTAGCGCCCAAATCATCTTCAGTTTCATCATCAATAGTGTCATCCTCGACTTCAGAGAAGCATGCTTCTCCATCTGTTAATTCCTCATCTCAGTCAACAAAAAAACCATCCCCAGCGGTTTCATCTTCAAGTCTTTCAGTATCCAAGATGCAGTCATCATCCATCAGTTCTTCCTCCCTTTCTTCATCCTCAGCATTGCCCTCTTCTCCACCAGAAGTCACCTCTTCCAAACCCTTCCCAGAAAAAAGTCCCAAACCACAAAAATCAGTCCCAAAACCTTCTGTCAGTTCCCCTAAACCTTCACCAACAGTTAGCCCTTCTAAATGTCAATCCTCTCCAAGACCCTCAGGGGTGTCATCCTCACCTGTAAAGCTAACAAGACCACAATTTTCCTCATCCTCTAAATCTTCCCCAGCACCATCTTTCATTGGGAAACCTTCAGTTCCTTCTGGAGGACGAGGAGTCAACTCTAATCTTCCTGCTACCCAATCAGCATCATCACAAAGGTCATTCCATTCCTCTCCTAAGCCTTCTTCCACACCAAACCCAAGTACTTCTTCCTCTGCTCCCTCATCTACCTCTCCATCAAAAATTTCACCCCCTTCCACTACCCCTTCCCAAAAGAACCCATCTACACCTTCCACCAGTTCCCATTCTTCTCCTACTGCATCACCCAAGTCCTCTGCAAATCCTCCAGTTTCTTCTCCCAACCCTCCACAACCCTCACGTGCAAATCCTTCTCCATCCACATCCAATTCCTCCAGAACCCAACCTGAATTAGTACCATCAGCCTCTTCCACGCCCCAAAATACCCAAGAGGAATCTTCCCAGAGTGAGAATGCATCATTACCATCTACAGATTTTAGTGTTCCTGACATCCGAAGGGATTGTCCTACTGAGCCATCATCTCCTCCCACATCAGTAGTCCCAGATGTGTTGCGCACTGGTTCAGAAGAAGAAAATAGACAATTGGGAAGGATGTTGAACAATGTGACTCCATTTGGGGGTGGAATTCCTCCACCGCTTATGCCCGATTTATGTCAAAGGGGAGAGACTTTAGCAGTAGCCACTCCATTTGTTGCTCCCAGACCTTCCAACGAAGCTAATGTGGATTTACTCTGCCCAGCTGGTCTCCCAGGGAATATTAGTAATATGGAAGAGGGGCTAGTTGATTCTTCGAATCTTCCCTCAGAAATTGTTGAAGTTGAAAGTGGAAATGTTGATGAGACTGAAGAGAAGGTGACGGAAAGAGAGGAAGTGAAGCAAATTGAGGCATGCCAGAAAGGTGAACAAAAGGGAATCAGCAGTTCTAGTTCATCAGAAGTGGGTACATCTTCCAGCAGCTCTGTTGCTAAGGATACCAATAGTGCACCGATTGAAAGTAGTAAAGATGCTGAATCTGACATGGAGAAGATGAAAGTTGAGTCAGAAAGTGATGTGAGTTCATCATCCAAAGAAGCTGGTGTGTTGGATGCTGAAAGTGAGAAAAGAAACAATGTGTCAAAAGCAGTGGATGACTCTAAGCCCAAGGATCCTGAGGTCCTCAAGTGTAAGGACAATGACGAAAATGTCGCGGTTATGGGAAGTAATTTGAAAGAGGCAGAAGAGAAAATGGAAACAGATTCTGAAGCTTCCGGTTCAACAGCTGTAGCTGCCATTCCATCCAAGGATGAAGTTTCCCAGGGGGAGGGAAAACTGATACCTACTGGGGATGATGGTCAGCCCCAAACCAAGGAGCCATTGGAGGAATTGAAAGGTAAGTTCTTGTTTCCTTTTACTCTTTGGATAACAGTTTTGGAACCTTTATTTTTTCCTTACTATGCTATTTAAGTAAAGTTTAATTCTTCTTCGTTTTCAAGAAAAACTAATTTTGTAATTTCCATCAAAATATCTGAATCACATGTCTAAGAATCCATTTTTGTCACACAATCCTTTATTTTTCCCAGTAATTTGCCAGTAAAACTGGTAATATGTTTATTTGAGCATGAATTTTTCTTATGTTATTGTCTAGTGAAAATTGATGCTCTTCCTAACAGTTTAAATCTTTAGTCATCTCTGATTAATTGGAATGCCTTTCCAATTCATTTATGTGTTAAAAAATTTCAGGATGTTCTTCAATGTATCATTTATTTATGAGACATTAACATGTTAACTGCAGATACCTCCATTTCCAATCCATTTATCACTCTAATGGTGGAGTGATCCGCAGTAAAAGTGTTAAGGATGATTTTTAATAAATGATATTAAGGAATTCTTGGATTAATGGTACCTTTCTTATGGACTTCATGCTATCGTGTAAACTACATGTTGTAAATTTTGTTATTGAATGGAAATTTCTTATTTTTCTATGATAGCATCCTAAAAAGTAAACTGCTAGAAATATTATTTGTTTAGATCAAAATTGATTATTTGTTTGATGAAAAATGGATTCATACTATCAAAGTCAGTTTTCAGCAACTTTTTATCTATGCTAAAGATAAATCTGAGTGACCATGAACATATCTTTGTAAAGTCTATGGCATATCTTTACTTTTATCTATACTTTAGTTAGTTATAATACTAGTTTATTTTAGCTCGTAGAATTCATCATCTGGGCAATAAGAAGCATTATTTATACATACCCCTGGAGTATGTATAAAGTAAAGTATTTGAAATGAATTACTTTACAGATGAACTGATAAACTTTACAGATGACTTCTAAATTTTTTCTTTAGAATATCTTCCTACTGCTTGAAAATATCTTCTGTTATTCTTATGCTGATAATGAGCATTAAATGCTTAAGAATTGGTGTATGGAATTGGGACCTGTGAAAAGTTGATTAAGTTATTTAAAATTCTCAGGCCAGAGGAGTCTAATTCATCTTTTATTTTTCTTGAGCTCCTTTTCCGATATGTTCATATTTCCTAGGTAATTAAAAACCACGCTAGATAAACTGAATGCATTGGCCTGTACTTATTAAACTTCTCAGACATTCTAATTTTAAAGGAAGTAGAAAATCAGAAAATAGTAATCAATTTTTGCAATTTTATGAATTTCTCAGCATTTTAAAATAGCAATAAATTTGCTTGAATGGAGCATTATAGTAAATATTAAAATTAATGTTTATCACATTGTTATAGCAATTGTCTAGGAAGGTGTACTATTTTCTAAGTTTTTATGCAGATGGCACTTATGAAATATATTGAAGTAGTGATAATCGTATCCCTTAAAATTGATTGTAAAAATGTCAAATTTAGTCAAATCACTACATTTTTCATCTAGTTTCCACTTCCTAATTTGTAGCAAAATCCCATGTCTTCCCAATCCATAACATTTTCTCATATTAGTTTGAATATGCTATTCTTGGTTCCTGTCTTTTCTTGAAATTTTTTGGAGAACCTGTCCAAATTAGAAGTAATATGAACAAAGCTTCTTTATCATTTTAGGTAGTCTTCGATCCTTTTTTCATCATTTATAACTTTGTTTCTCCATTGCATGCAACATTTCATTTTCTATTGCTTTAATGCATTCCTATTTATCATTGAATATTCTTTTTAATTGAGTTAATTATTCTTTTTAATTAGTTTTCCATAAATAGTGCTTTCGACCTTATTTTTTGTCTGATTATTTTAATTGGAATATTCAGAGGTTCATAACTGTAGAGATGTACAGATTTTGGAACTTCTCCCTCAAAATTTGATCTAATAATTCCATTTATAGATTTCAAAACCTATTTAATAATGGAAAAGAGCTTTGATTTTGAGGATCATTTAGGTCTTTGATGGAACAGTTACTTGGAATGAATGCATCTCCGACAGTAGCGTGTATGTAGCACCTAGAATATTCTGGAATAACTTGGAAAAATCCTTCGTGAACTGCTGTTTTGCTCTTTGTAGACTCGCATTAAAGGTCGTCGAGAGTCAAACCTTTTGACGAGCAAGTTCTCTTTTGCTAGCCGCTGAGAGTTCAGGGGCTGATTTAGACATTATTCACGGAGAATTTATTGAGATTTCGATGTATTCGTTAGCTTGCTGGGCTTGAGAGAAGTGCAATCACGAGTGAAAGTTTTGACAAGTTTAGAGTTACGTAACAATAATACTCGTTGAAACTACTGAAGTGGAAAGCCAACAGTATATAGATACTGGCCAAATTGGTAAAGCTTGGCCTTGTACTGGTAATGTTCCGTATTAATAACTAACAGTATTTCAAAACAACACTTTTAATGCGTACCATGCTTCGCCAAGAAAAGATACGACCTTTGTTTCGAGGCATAGCCTCGAATAGGTTTACTTTACATAAGAAGTGTTTTATTTTCAGTGATAGAATCTTATTAATTCAGAGTAAAAGGGCTAATTCACATTAAGCCGATGTAATGTTTGTTTTTGTCAGTAGAAAGTTCGGAATCTGTGTTTCATGCCCCCTGAGTAATGTTTCCAGGGTCAGTCCCTGAAAGAGCGCCCAAGGGTTCGCAAAGCGGTTCGTTCATAGGAATCACCTCTTCATCACCTTCTCATTCTTCACATCCGCCCTCGCTCGCGGCGCATGAAATCACGGGCGCCTCGGGTCAATGACATCACCACCACCTGACGCAGTCGAGAGGTTTAAGGAGCCGAGTCGCACCCAAGCACACGCCGACCACATCACTCACACTCTCCTCATCCGAGGACGTCCCCTCGCAGCCACCTCTCGCGAAATTTCGGATAAAAACCCTCTTGGTGCGCGTGTTTCCCTTCTCGAGCCATTGCTCCACCAATCCTCCACTTCCTGTCTCTACGGCGTTTCCCTTCTCCGCGTCCCCCTTGCCCCCCGACTCCCACTCGCTCGCCCACCTCCTCTAGCGGAAATACGGGTGGGCGTCGAGTGGTCGCTCGATTTTCTCCTTCTTTCCCGAACAAGTGACAGATGTAGTTTGATAGTGATTGGAAGCATCCACGGCTCGGGTCCATTTCGCTCGAAAATCGGCTTGTACGCTCTAGATATCTCTCTAGGCGTCGTTTACGGATCTTCGGAGATTCGCTTCCCCCTGAATGGAATTTCATATCCGGTGTAAAGTAAGGGAGGGGTTTTGTCCAAAGAGGATTCCGTTCTACGCGGATGTTGATTGTCCCAAAGGAGAGAAGTTTTCGAAATCATAAATCTCGATTTTCACAGCAGATACCAGATTTGATAGGCTTTTAGTATTGTTACTGGTTGGTCAAATTATTTCGAAAACAGGAATATCCGCGGCTGAGGATTGGCACTCGTACGATGTTATAATATATTGCTATTTTGTGTAAAAAGTCCTGTTTTAATTGAGGTTTAGTTTGGCGGTTTTATCCTTTTTACGTTGTGCTCCATTTTTGTATTCAAGTTACCTGATCAGAATATTTCTTTTTTTTATCAAGATAGTATTCTAAATTCCATCGTCATAATAAAACTGCGACTCGCCCCATGAACACCCGTTCTCAGAGCCTTGGCTCACCGTGTTCATTACTTATTCATTCTTGATGCCTTAATTGGAGATGGTTTCGTTTCACAAACTTGGGTGAAATATAGTTGTCTAGTTTCTTTGTGACACGTTCGGGTGCTTTGGATTTATTCCGAAGTTAGAGGTATCGTTCATAAACCACTTCTTGAAAGTTCTGTCGCCGCGCCTATTATCTTTACCATCCCAAAGAAGTACTTACTCTAACTATCGAGAGGGACGGGGGTATATTTTATTGAAGATTGGTTACTAAACATGGATGATGGCGTACCGTGTAACACTTACAAGTATCTTAAGCAAGTTTTTGTCTTGAAATCCCAGTAGATACCGTACGATTTACAGTCGTCAATCGCAGAAACAACATTCTACGGTATGTTGTTGCTGTAGCGACGAACAAGTCATTGCTACAAGTCTTGTGATTACTACTACGAAATGTCTTTCGTTTCTTGATTAGCAGCAGTTTCTTCGTAAGGGAAAGACATGCAATTTCGATTTCACTAGAGATTAGCTAGTTTCTCCTAGAGAAGCCATCTGATTAAAATAGTAGAATCCGGCTCTCCCTTTATCTTCTAAGTTAATAATAGCTGCTTTTTGTACACTAAAGCCCGGTTGTGTGTTGTATAGTCAAATCTGCTTGTCAGTTAATCTGAAAGTTAAGAACAGCTACTAGTTTGCGGCATGCATTGCATTATAAAACTCTTTACTCAGTTAGTTCGCTATTGATCGATAATTATCCGCTATATTGTTTGTTTGTATCCATGATGCATTGCAGTTGATGTTAAGGTTATAATTTGAACCTCTCTCAATTTGGTTGTTAAGTTTTAAGTACCAGTTAAGGACTAACAAATGATATTAATACACGAAACAGAATCAGGAGTAACTTTGTGGTAATAATTAACGTTAAAGTCAAGCCCCATGCCAACTGTACATTACCATCAATTCGATTTCAGGATGAACCTCGTTAAACTCCACACATAATACCTGTTAGACGATTTGGCTCTTTTCATACTCACGTTCCGGCGTGGAGTCATCTTGGGTTCATTATCTTCCTCCGGAATCTACCAGTTTAAATTAACTATATGTTGCAAATGGATACCCTCCAGTCTCAGCTTACCCTAGCGAACAATATGTCCACGTCTCCATGGAGATCGTGTTAACCCGTGGTGAGAATGCGAGGGTGCAATAGTAATGTAAAAAAAGCACCATGGGCTCTCTTCCTCTGGCCCCGTGTCATTATGCATCCTGTTGCACGTTCGCAGCTGGATCGTTCCTCTTCGCTTCCGTGCCTCCGCCTTCCCCTCCTTCGCCCGCCATGCTTATCCTCTTCCATGTCTTTTCCTCTCTGTCGATTCCAACCGTTCGAGGGATGCTTATAAGTTTCTTCCTCGGGCCGCTTTCTCGGCCGCACCATCGCAACAATACCGCGGCATTGTTTTCTGTTCCGAATCTGGGGCGTCTTTTCACACCCTTCCGATGTCCGTCTTCCACTCCCGAGTCCCCCCACGGCAGTTTTTAACTGATTCAAGATGGCGACGGGTAACCCTTGGAATTGGCCGTTTGATTCCGTCCTCGGATGCCACCGTACGGTTGCTTTCGATCGTTCTCTACGCAGGATTGTTTGGCGGCTCCGGTTTTCTTTTTTCGGTCGGAGACGTATGACGATTAGAAGTTGCGCAACCGAGTGAGGATCACAGTCCAGCGAGCGATTTTTTTTTCTCGCGACGATTAATTTTAGATTTAATTGGGGCTGGTGTCTTCTCTCGGTGGAGTTGTGGCGCGTGGTTAGATTTAGTTGTTTCTACAATAACTAGAAGCCCGGGGTTCATAAGCAGATTGCATTTACTCTCAAATGGACGTTAAGTTGTACTTCCCGCTGTTAGCTCGAGATGTAATGTTAAGTTTATAATTTAGCAGCGTTGGGGAAAGGAAGGGAAAGTAAGGGCATTCATTCAACGGGATTTAAAACTTTGTTAACTTTTGTCTCTAGAGGTTAAAAACAATTTCTTTCCTATTTTCCAAGAAAATACCCAAAAAGGTGAAGGGGATATGGTGGGTCTGTAGTGTGAGCGAATCCACATTGTCTTTAGGGGGATAATGATTGTAGAATGCTGATATTTTCAACGCAAATATGACGTTAGTCCAAGGAAAAATCAGTAACTTAGCTTAGAAACAGCAAATGATTACTGTGTGGTAAATATAATCTTCTTTTTCGATTCGTTTGTGAATATATCGGTCTTTCGTTCTATTAGAACTACAGTTCTAATAGAACGAAAGACCGATATATTCACAAACGAATCGAAAAAGAAGATTATATTTATATATATACCGTAAGCTAATGGACGGATTTACAACATCAAGTCCCCTTGTCCCAAGGCCTCTAGGAAGCTCAATATTGACATTACAACATTATTGTTATACCGACGAAGGTTATTTCTCTTTTAAGGAGTCCGCTTGGTTTCCTTACTTGACTCGTGCTGACTCATGCTTATGGGAAAAAATCGTAGTAGTAGAAATATTCTTAAAAGTGCTTCGACTGCTTTGATCATTCAGAGGAGTAAGTCTTGACTTACGATTTTCTCCTGGTAACACTGGTGTAGTTAATGGCGTGCAGTTTTTATTCCTGGTTTCTAATTGACTTTAAATAAAAGTTCTTGAGCGACTTTAAATAAAGTCGAATTTACTTAAAATTCTCATAACGTACCTAAAATACGTAGACGCGAGCAATCGCTGGTTAATGTGTTATTGTAATTATTTTATAATTTGTTTGTGTATTCCTTCATGGAAAAATTGCTGATCATACGGAAGCGTATATTTTAGATTCTTTCCCTTAGTGTACGTGGAGGGGAAAAATAGAGTTCCTTTACTTGGATGCAAAAAGTTTTCGGTTTTATCTGTCCATTCCTAATTTTGTTTGTATTCTAGTGGTATCCTCATTTTTACCCACTGTGTATCCCTTCAAGTATCAATGTTTCGAGAAAGTATACCTGGTTAGTTTTGTCTCTAATTTTGTAATCTTCCCCTCTTTTTAAATAAAATATATACCGATTTAGTGGATACGATATGGATTTGTTCTGCGCTCCTCAACCTTTGTTCCTTTATAGTACACTTATGCATCAACTCAAACTTCGCAATCCAGACGTGTTATGGCTTCATAAGGAATCGAAGAGATACGAACTCCATTCATAGGATGAAAATTTTAAATATTTTCGAGATAATTTCTCTCAAACTAAATAAAATCTCGGAAAATAAAGCTTACGTGTTTCAAAAATGGCGTATATGTATTATGCGGCACACCAGTATGCACTTCCTCACTGGTGTGCATACTGCACACATACAGCAGTGAGGAAGCACTCAGATATATGGGGAAGAACTTTTTATTCCCGGTTTTGTTCCACCGATGTCCCAATCTAATCTTCATCCGTGACCTTTCAGCATTTCGTTGATGACGTGGCACGCTGAAATACAGACTGTTCTCTAATGGAATGCGTTACACCCGTGCTAGTCTCCGCAAGACTTTACGGTTCGCTATATAGAAGACGTGCTTAGTTCATTAACGAGGCAAGGATGGCGCGCTTTACTTTTCCCCGTTTCGAGACCAAATGAGATTTGTTTGACCGGGCTCGCGACGGCCTCCGCGTCTCCTTTTATCTATACAGACTATACAAGCGACCGCGACCTTGTCTATTTTTCAGGTAACGAAAGCCTTGTCTTACGTACGTTCAAGGATTTTATTGCAGCAAGGGAATCTCAATTATCTTTTCATGTGGAAGGTTCGTCGATAGTGCTTTATCTCGCTGATATCGCATCTCTGTTTGCGTATTCTTCACAGTTCTTCTGAATTTTTATGTAGTAGAATGTTAAAATTGTATTACAGTTGTTTTTAGCTCCGGTTTCTTTTTTATGGTAAAAACAAATGTAGATGAAAATTATCCTCAGTAGATTCTATATCCATTTTCTCGGTATGGATCTTATCTTACGTTGCTCGGTAATTCTAATTCGCTACAAGACTCGACAGAAAAGTTTATTTCTTCTCATTTCTCGCGGTTTTGACTTTTTGAATTAAGTGTTACGGGAGTTCGATGTGTTTCATATCCGGAATCGAAACATTCGAAATGGAAAAAAAACGGTCTTTCTACCATTCCTCTGATTTCGTCTTACCTTTCTGCTCCATTACAAAACATATTGCTGTAACCAGCTATTACTCACAAGACGCTGTAACCCTCACAAGTCTCTTTCTCAAAGTAATAACATCGCACTTTATTTAAAGCGAGATTGAGACTAGTCAGTCTCTTCTTACATCTAACCCTATCGCCTTTACAACGATACCAAAAGAATATAATTTGTTCGTTTAGCATTCGAAGATGCGAACGTCATGTCACGTGATTTTACTGATATGCGACGCGATTGAAAATAAAATCTCTGAGGCGCTAAAAACAGTTTTTTGCTGTAGCAAGTGACTCACACTACGTAATTAATTATGTTCGTATGTAATTATACAAATTGTGTATGTTAATTATGTAAGGATAGGTCTAGATGTAGGAGTAATTTGGTAAACTCGCTCGAGCATAAGGAAACTCATGTAAGGTTATTATAGTTTTACGCACCACCATAGCGAATGTCAGGGCTCCCGGTTAGCCTAGTGGGCAACGCGTTCGATTTCAGCGAAAGCGGTCCCGGGTTCGATTCCCTGAGGGGGCATACGTGCGAAATGACCTAAGCTGTCGAAGCACTTTCAACAATACTACTACTACATAGCAAATGTCGACTTAAAATTTTATTGCACACGTGATTTCAATTCACCCGAACTACTGACCGCATAGAATACTATGGTGCTCGGGTACTCACAATTACGAATTCTATATTATTTAAAATTGTCCTATGTCGTTTCCGAGGTTTTACTGTGCGTCGTAATTAGGATGGAACTGTTTTAAAAAATGCTCCATTTTCCTGTCGATTGTGTTTTCCCGAGAGAATGACTTCGTGCTCAAAAAAATATCGGTTCATCCTCGCTCCTATCTGATTTCTCCAATCTGGAAAATGATAAATCGCCTTCGATCAACTCCAAAGATTTCCTCCGTTAAGAACGTTTTGGCCTTTAGAGAATTGGAATATATTCCTCCCTTCTCTCTCACCGACTTGCTTTGATGGATTAGTCGGCACCAACTGTGAAGGGTGATCGCCCTTTTACTCCTTCGTAGGTTAAGGTTGTGTAAATGAAAGGCACTCTGGTAGGGTGTCATGCAGGCTCCATGTAAATACTTGTAAAATATCCATTGTTAAATATCTTGCTTATTTTTCGAGGGAATATTTTTGGCATTCATTAGAAATTATCTAATAAATGATATTTGTTAATATCATATCTCAAGTCATTATCGCTATAGCATTAAAATTTTAAAAAATTTGTGGAAAATGTACCGTAGTAATGGAAACCTATTGCGGTCAATTGCATAATTAAACTTTCTCTCGAGATTTAGTTGAATAATTTTATTCCAGATGAATTTTCAGATAACTTCCTGACGTACACAGTATGTGTGATCATTCGAGTACCTCCGTTTACAATTTATTATTAATTCTTAAGAAACATCTTTACCTAGGAGTCATTTGTTCAGCGAATAACCCATCAAATTTTAGAGTGAGCTAGGCTATTGTTGGTTTATCCAGGAAACGATTACCCACGAATCTATTCGCGCCGGTTCGCGGCTCGCTAAAAATTCGACCAACGCCAAACATCATTTGCCCCCCAAACTTCAAAGCCCTGGGCTTGCCCCCGTCTCGGGAAAAAAGGAGTCGGGAATCGAGCCATCCAATGTGATATCAATATAAATCCTACACTACTATTTGATTTTGTATTAGGTGGCAGCGTCAAAGCATACATAAATTTACATCAGTGCATTGAACACTTATCGTGAATTGCGTTCTATAGTACACTACATACATTAATATAGCATGTATCTCATAATGTATCGATTAATTAGTCCTCTGAAAGCTCACATATCTGTTCCAATTTTCCAAATCCTACAGTCAGCTATCTTCTAAGAAATTGCTATTTTTTGCTACCTACAGTGCATTGCCAAACGAATTCCACTACCTGCTATGCATTCTAATTTTAATAGTTTCACTTTATTTCGTTTCTGTTAGCAGAGTCGGATTTAGAACATTGGCGGCCCGAAGCGAAAAGATCGGATTGAGATCCCCAAGTGAAATTATTAGAGGAAAGAAGTTGAAGAATTTCACCTTTATAATAAAATTTTCATAAATATATCCAATAGAAAATTAAATTATTCGGCTATAGCAAGGAAAAAAAGTTTGAATTAAAATTGTCTTTTAAAAATTATATAAAGTCGAAAGATTTTCAGCTTTTTACTGGCACCTGAGACATTTTTATTTGTTAAGTAAGAATTTTCCGGAAAAAGTAGTTAAATGTGGAAAATGCTTGCAAGAAGAACGAAACAAAATTTTTTAACCTGAAACGAGCTTCGGAAGTTCTCCATCTCAGTTAAATCGTAAAAATCAACTAATTTGATCCTAAAATTTTAAAATCATTCGTGTAAATCGCTCTTTCTACTTGTGCGGCCACCAGCGATCTGCAGAAATTAAAAACCTTCGCCATTATGAGGTCCTCAGCTCTATCTTAATTGTGGCTCCTCAGCGTACGAAGCCCCTCATTGGACGAGGCACTCAGCTAAAGTGTAATGACCTGTTTTATGGTGGGTATTTATGGAAAATATTTAAGGATTGACTTTATAACTGATTGCTGAACAATTGTGAAGAGGAACGATTTGTGGAAAACGTCTACCTGCTCCATGTGACCATCTTATGACCACCTCATCCTCAGGAGGGCCCGTATGCAGAGAGGGGCTCCCTTTAGATTTGGGAACCTTTTGTGGGCTTACATACCTACGGAAGGTCTTATTGCCATACCCAGCCCTTTTAAGGGGGCAATGGGCCATTTTCATTGTTACTGCATCCCTTAAGTTCCATTGGATCCATATCATTGTTGCCAACTTCTTAAGGCAGTGGTTTGCAAAATTGGCTACCCGCGTCCCCTTCACCCTAGAAATATATCTTAGCGTACCCAATGTATCGTTCATTCATTTCAAAGTCACGTTCACTTAAATATGTATAATAGCGTTAGATTTGTATAATCTACCATGTATCTTGTTTGTTTTTCTAACCATACAAGTTTTAAATCGTGAGATTTGTGTTGCGAGTGGCTGCAAGTTTGAAGATGCAAAGATTCAAGAAGACGCTGAAGGTGTTAAAACTGATCCTTCTGCTCTGAAGCCTAGGGAGCAATAAGGTGATACTATTGACTGAATATAATATGAGCGGAAAAAAGTCAATGGTATTGTATTTGCTGTCTGTTTCGCAAATGACTTATCGTTGCGAAAATCACGGTTTTTCAGCTGCGTGAGATGTCTTTCCACTGACAGAGGTGGAACTTGCTTTCAGGTGTCATTGGGACCTAATTGTCTCTTCTCATTAAGCCAGTTCCCAATAAAGAGAATTGTAGAAGTATTAGTATTGTTGTTAAAAGTGTTTCGACATCTCAGGTCATTTTGCACGTGAGCCCCCACCGGGAATCGAGACCGGGACCGCTTCCGCCGAAGTCAAATGCGTTGTCCACTTATCATGGACCCCAAATAGAATTATACGTACAGTTGTTTAAGACACCAAAGAAAGATTAAAACGATAGCATCAGAATACTCGTATCGTATGTCTAGGGAAGAAAAGAGAAAGGATCAGTCCGGTGGACTAAAATAAAGGATATTTTACGGAAAAATACGCATCGATTGCAGAATTTTACGAATAGAGCAGTATTTTGGAAGAAAACCCACTGTGAAAGTTAGTTATTCCTTCTTGTTAAGTGATATCATTATTGATTGCACATCTCCGAATTTGGATACCTAGGTTTCCGATTGAGTTTTCCCGTTTATGACGTTAAAATGGCGCAGAAGGTATGCTTTCGTTCATGGAAAGTATGTACGACTTATACTTGAGAATTTCACATCGATAAAATGAAGATTACTATATTATTTTAATGATAATAATAAAAATTCTTAGTTGGAAGAGTTATATTCCCTTAAGACCACTATTACAATGACCCCATGTAATATACGTTCACAAAAAGCCATCTCCTGTCCACGATTCGAACCTGAGACCTCAGTTCCGCCAGGTTAGCTAATTGCCTACCTGAATGAAATTTTGGTTCCACCGTATGCCATTAACTATTATTTAACAAGTGAAAGCTTTAAGAGCAACTGTTAGAAGTCTGTTTTTAGTGACATTCTGTATTCCACAGTGAAGAAGCTCCGAGTAGGCTTAAGCTATGATGTTGCCGTTTTTACAGAGCGGCTAAGTTTTAAGGAAACAATGGAATCGCAGTCGGCGATACAGGATCCTTATCTCTGTGAGCGTTGCGAGATTCGTTTCTCGGGAAAGAGGCAGTTTGACAGGAAACACGGGAGAGGCCTTCACGTAAGCTGCTCGAAAACCTTCCCTTGCTCTTTCAACAGAGCTTCCTAACGATTTTTTCCGTAGACTTTTCTTCCCATCAACGACTGAATTATTGCTAATTTCTCGTAATGAGGGTCACTGATGGAGGTAATTTCAAAAATATTGTTTCGAGTTTTCGATGCAAGTGACCATTTTGTGGTCCCTTGTGATTGATTTGACAGTTTTCGAACTTATGTGTTGTTGTTAAGGTGTTCTGATAGCCCGTTGCCAAGATTTGGGTGATATTTTCTTGGAGTAGTTAGATTTGACTTGCTTTAGGGTGACTCACCGGAGGTTAAGCTGAGATTTAGCCGCGATCTCTCATATATTAATGTTATTTTCAAGAATGTTGTTAGTTTAAATTTTACGCCTAGGTTTCTTAGAGACAAATCAAATACCTTATGACATTGCATTTGAAGAAATTGATAAATTATGTATAGGTTATGTAGAATTTTCGAAAGCTAGTCAAATGCTGTAAGTCTTAGGATATTTATACACATAATGTAGGATCTTGTAGTATTCATCTTCTTTAATCTTAAGCATTGCAATGGGTGTACAATTTACTGTGCCATAGGAGACTTGAAACTAAAATGGAGTCGATCAGTTCATGATTCGCAATAGTGAGGTTATAAAGGTACGTTTTGAGGATATGATATTCAAGTTCTAGGTTTTGCTTACGTAAGTTTTCATCCTTTTTTCATTTTTTTACAGAGTATGCGTTTATTTACTTCAAAAGTAGCGCTTATTTCCAAAATCTTCTTTGAATTTTAATGTACCAAAGGGTAGAATGATCTCTTATTTCGAGAATTGATTTTTATTAATGACAAAATAAAACTTAGTATTTCGGAGCATAAAGACCATATTAAATCTTAGTTAATTTTGGTTTAATTTCTCATCAAAGTTAAAAATTGATACTGAATAATAAACAAGCAACGTTCCTGAAATAGGTGCTAATTTTGAAATTCTAATGTTTATTTTTTATATCTCTGCAAGTAGTTATTTGCGAATGTTTTACGATCGTTCTTTCCTAGACATGTTTGTGTGGGGTGTAATTAATACATTCATAAGGTTAACATCTACATAAATACCCTGCAAGCCGCCTTTCGGCGTGTGTCTGGGGTAGTATGCGAAGCTCGGCACTTACTAATCCGTTTCATGTTTTCTTTCTATTTAATTAATTTCTGCTGTAATCTCAAAACATTGCTTTCTAAAAGGGCAGAAGGTAGGCGTTTCTAATGTTCGTTGCAAATTTTTTAACGATTTAACTTCACGCATTCGTTAATTTTAAGCTCAACGGTATTAATGAATATTTCTAAGTCTTTCTCCTAAGGAAGTTTTAGCCGCAGGGCTCTTCCGTGCTAAGTAATTCACCTTTCCCTAATCCTTGTCTTTCCTCCTAAATAAAAGTAAAATAAATGTTTAAAATCACTTCATCAGTTGATACTGACTTGGCGAAAACGTTAACACAAATTTCCTTTCCGAGTAAATCTACAACATATCTGTGTTTTACGGAGGTGTTGTCATATTTAATTAGTGCGAAAGCATCTCTTGTGTATTCCGTTTTCTTCTTTCCGCCAAATTTCTGAAATAATTTTAACGTTAATGGAGGATTAGTCTAATTAACAAATGGATCCGTTCATCCTTTTTAAAAGTCAAACTGTGACGAAGGGAAAGGCTCCGAAATTTATAGAATCATTCCTCGTTTTCGTTCTTTGTGATAATTGCTGGGGAATTGGATGTAACGAAGTAGAAATTTACTTTCTCAAATCCGTACTACTTTCTTTGTTTCGTGGAAAGTTGTTTAAAATCGAAACCTTGCGATAAAGCATTCACCATTAATTTGAAAGCAGTTCGTTTCACACGAAGCTTATAGCGGCCCCGCCACTATCATTGGTTTGTAATAGGCAAACTCTATACAAATCAGATATCCCGTCGGAATTCCATTCTAGCTTCACGTGATATACAGTCTCTTCCTCGTTTTTAGTCTTGCCTTTACTATTGTAGCAAGGTTGAATCTTCTTAAATCACTTCTTGAATTCTTTGACTAAGAAATGGTGAGTTTGCAGTGTTCATGAAAATTTTGTAATTTAAAGATAGTACTGATGTAGAAAAAAATCGGTTTGGTAAGTAAGAGAAACAATAATTTTCCCTTCGGAATTTTAATTCGGAAATTTTTCTTGGGGAATTGAAAGGAGTCAATGTTTTTATTATCATGGAAATCCCTGAAGTCCAAGAAAATCTATAACTGGCAGAGTTCATTTGGATTATTAAAGAAATTTCTATATATTTTACGTTATTGACAGGATTTGCGTATTTTCTTGTGCACTTACCTTAATCGATTAATTTAAAATTATTTTCTAAACGATAACGGAATTTTAGAATATTAAAAATGTTTATAAAACCTTTCAGAAATTAGCCGCTGGCGCTTAAGTTTCTTAAAATTATCCTAAATCAGGTTTTAAGATGGAAATACCTTCGTCACGGATATATGTAGTTTGGTCGAGAGATTACAACTTTTAATCATAAATATTGTCAAATTGTTGACGAAGTGGACTGAGCCACATAATAAAAAGACTCCTTTCCATTTTGTATTTCGGTTTACTTTCTAGATTTACATCTTTTTCTCGGTAAAATTTAGTAAATGATTTTTTCGAAAGTACTTTTATTTTAAAGTTTTCTCCGTAGTATTCACTGTAGTGGGTCGTGAATAACGTTTTTCGATCGGAGAATTCGATAAAAGAAGTTTTCGGGCAGATTTATAGCTAAAGCCTTTTGGAGCTCAGCTTTCAATCTAGATCATATTATTACGATTTAAGAAATAACGATATCTTATAACTTGTTTTGTGTCGCTTCTAATTTGATTCTTCTTCGTTGATTTGATAGGATGATTTTTTGTTTATATAAAAATCAGTTAAAAAGGATGCTAAAACAAGCGAGAATATTGGCCAAGTGGCCAAAAAAGAATGAATGAAGTAAGTAATCGAGTGGAAATTACTGTGTGGTTTTTGAAAAATACATGCCTGCGCCTACATTCAATTAGTGGAGAACGTGCATGGGAATACGCATGTCATCTATTGGCGCAATTCTGAATCATAAGTACCTTCGCCGAGCGTCATAATCATACGTACTTACGCGTAGCATTTCAATATTACCTGCGGAATAATGATCCTGTAGTCCTGGTGTATTTCGCTTTCCCCTAGTCACTGAAGTAAGGTTTCATCCCATGCTTTTTCTCCCTCCCATCAACCCAAGTCCACTTCTCTCTATCCTTGGGTTTTCAGATAGCCACAATGCTACTTCAACACACCTGTCGGTGGGTCTAGAAGAACGAGAGGCGTCCTATTTTCCGTGAGTTCGCCTTCAGACTCCTGATTCTATCCACTACCCCTCCATTCCCATCTTCTACGCACATTTCTATTTCTCGCATCATTCATATTTAAATCAAACTTACTGCCTTTGTGGCTGTAGGAGGACTTCGGTAGCGTATAGGTAAGCATCCTAGCCTATCACCATTTGTGTGCATTAGCAACTGATTGGTGGACGAATGACTGAAATCTGTATTAAGAAGAGGTTAGGCCAAGTTGGCCTCGCTTAAACATTACCTCAGTTGTTAATACATTAGTTTAATTGAATGTTTAGAGTTGAAAGATCCAGTAAAACGCTAAAAGATTGCGTTTGTGGGGTATTATCTTCTCAACTAAAGGTTGAAGAAGACGAAAACCCCGCTCTGCGAGAAAACACACACTCAAAGAAAATGAACGAAAAAAACTCGCGAAAATACATAGCATATAATGCGAGAAAGCATAGCATAGAAAGCAAAGCAGTCAGCGTTACCTGACGTAATAGCGTAATAATATACACCTAACATAATCAGGTAACGCTGACTCACTCTGTACAAGTCAAGGAAATACAATACATCATTTTGATGCAATAAAAATATAATTAAGGTTTATGTAGTTAAATCGACGATTTAAGAACAATAAAGTATATTGGGTGAAGTCTTCTCGGGTTGCCAGCCGGGTTGATTCTGCGATGTCTCTCGAAGTTTCGGTTCCTTCCTCTGGAACCATCTTCAGGAGCGAAGTGTATAATATAATAAGATCATAAAGGCTGTTTAAAACATTATTTATTGTTCGTGTTTGTATTGCTCGTTATTTGTTGTTCGCTTTCTTTTGATGTCCTTTATCACCTTCCCCTCGCATTCTTCCATCTACAGTGTTTACTACAATATTGAAACCAAGCTCTCCAGAATTTTTTTAAGGTGTTATGATAAACTCTCGAGAATATAAAAAATTAGTTGGTTCCTTCCTAAACGGTGCTCGCGCTTTTTATAAAGTAAGACATCAATAAGAAAAAATATCAAGAAATTAGAAAAGTAAGCGTCTAATTACTTGAAATGTTCCTTAGATAGTCTACTGCAGATTTACATAACTTGTAAGGATAAAACTCCTAATCTTCGGATATAAATATTTATTGAAAGGTCATTTCGTAATAACAGTAATAGTAATAATAATTGAACTAATTCAATTGTTTTTATTTTCTAAACAATAAAAGCCATTTTCGAAACGAATTTGTGGGTTATTGTCTATAATAATTCATAATACAAAATCCTAACCTTGGGCCTTTCTTGCTTAGTAGTTATTTGTTCATTTTATAAAGGACTGATTTATTAATAAACTTAAATTAAAGAGGCTGAAGTTATAGTTCAAATTTGAATTTTAAGATTTTATACATTAACTTAGAACCCAATAAATAGTGTATTAGAAAGACGAATTTAGTTATAGTTTTATTTTAACTTTACCAAACTAACTTAATCCATAGAAAACAGCATGGCCACTAAGTTGACTAAAAACAACTGATAAATTCTATCTTATTTGGCCGGGCTTCGGGGAAAGACATTCTGAAGGAATAAGGAACACTTTGTAATATCTACAAGAAGTTTCCCAGGAATAACAGGTGTGAGAAACATTTACTTTTCCTCAATCCCTACAAGAAGTTGATTATCACGATAGGTTTCAGCTCCACAGCCATCATCAGGTAAAATATATTAGAAATGCGGTCAACTTATATAAAAAGCCAGCTTGTGGGGAAAGGTAACGAGAAGTGTATATACATTTTATAAACAACGAACGTGAGCGCAAAGAGAGAAGCAGGACTCTCTCTATATAAGCACGTAGAAATAGAATCCACTGGAACCCACACGAAACGATTTTAGAGCAATGGAAAGGAAATGCGAATAATTACCTTTCACAACATATATTTTCTTAGAGGTTGTAATGAATTTTCAAAATTATTTCCTGCGTTTGACGCGTATTAACGTTATGAATTGGCGTCGATGCGTCCCCGTTCCATCCAAAGGCGTCACCTTTCGATCTTCCTGCAGCTCTCCATCCCCCTCTTCCTCTCCATTGGGTGTGTGCGTGAGGGAGATACCGCGTCGTGGGGAAGCATTCGGATTTAACGGTAGAGACGGAATACCGGTTCTCTTTGCTTCCCGACACCTTCCTTTCTCCGCAGAATCGCCGCCATCTTATCCATGCACCGCTGTTTTTCGAAGTGTGAGTCGCGCCCCAGCGGAGCGTTTGGCTGGTGGGCGTGTAACATCACCCAGAGCGGTCGAATTAATTACGAATCCCTGAGAGTTATTTAAGATCGACGGAAAAAGTTTTTCCGAATCGAAAGTTGGAGCGGCGGTTATGTTTTAGATGGTTTTACCCTTTCGCTGCGGAAAGAGGATTTTCCCCACGCCCATTAAAAAATGTTTCATCTGTATTGCATGCTTTTTCTATAACTCTTGAAAGATTTTATGAACATGGGTGTACAGATCATCAATGTCTGACGGACTAACTCCTTCATCATCAATTTCCGGTTTCCAAACTTGCTGTCGTTGCACAATTCAAATAAACCACTTTCTACATTTTCGTCATGTAAATTCTACGCTGTTATTGATTGTAAAATCTACAATATTCTAGAAATAAAAGTTAAACATTGAATAGTTTTATGTACTCCAAAATGCAAAAGATTATGGCGAACTAATTCGAGAAATTCGAGGAACTATGCGAAAAGTATTTTGAAAGAAAAGGAAATACCTTTATTTTTATTCATTTCAATGATCAGTATTTGTATTTTTGTTAAAAATATTTCATTGGATTAAATATTAACTATTTCCATTAATTTTATTGTTTTCAGAATTCAAACTCGTAGAAACAATCTTCTGTAGCAAAAGTAAATAATTTTTTGATAGAGATTCAACGACTTTTATGGAATCATCTGAATTTAAGCCCCGCAGTCAAAGGATTAAGAGAGGCTGAGCTTTGGAGGCGAAATTTTTCCCTCTTTTTATTGGAATACTTCTATAATTGACAACTTTTAGTTTACTTAGACTTTCAAGAAAGGTAAAACCTTCTTATTGTTCATCTTAGGAGATTATTCACATTGGTTTTAATGGAATTATATTCCGACTGAAAAATACTAGAGTCGCATTGTGCGTGTAGTACGTTATTTCTTTTCACATTTCCCATTTCACGTTTTAAATTTTAACCGCTACTGTCAGTAGGTTTCGCAGTTTTTTCACTCCCCATTTCTCGTTGGTGTTTTCTTGCAGGGTTTTATTATTTTCCTAAGTGAAGACTTAGGTTTTCCTTTAAACCTATATATTGTTTCCTTCTTTTTATTGCCTTTTCTCTTGTTTTACTCCCAAAAGCTCTTCTTTAAATCTTTCTATGACAGGGTTAGATGTAAGAAGAGACCAACTAGTCTCTATCTCGCCCTGAATGTAAAGTCGTTTTATTATTATTATTATTATTATTATTATTGTGATTATATTTCTCGATGCTTATGTTGAATGTTTGTTAATACCAGATGGTTCTTGGTTTACGTTTGTTTTGTTGATTTTTATCGATCATTTTCTCCTCTAATATGTATTTCACTTGCCGATTTTAACTGCGAGATAATTCGTAAATTTTCCCGATTTCTGTCATTCTATTTCTGTATTATTACCTCTATAACTTGGGAAATTACGAAGGAAAGAAAAATAATTGCCATAACCACATAAATATTATCCACGAAGTTCGACCAGTGACAATAGATTATATTGGAACATAATGTTCCTTTTGTGTTAACTGAATATTCGAATGAATGCAATTATTCATACTCCATTTAAGATACGATTTTATTTCACTTAATTATCAACCAATTTTTCCAATGTTTTAATGTTTGTGTTGGTTTGGTTGGCTTTTGTAGAATTTTCCTTCTTTCTAGCTCGTACTTTCCCCACCGATTCGAAGTACGCAATAGGATATTTATTTTTAAATTATTGCATGATGGTTGATTTTATGGGTATCATTTTTCTTTCGTAAAATATTTTTCTCGCTAATTTAAAAACTTTATTAGATACTTAAGGCAGTTTTTCTCTCGCTGTCCATTCCGTAGTTTAATCACTGTCTTTCATGTGAACCTTTATTTGCTTCAGTTTGATTTTTAAGCCAAATTAACTTTGTTTTCGCCCTCGCTTTCATTATAATAATGGAATATCGGTATGCTCTTGACCTTTCGCAATCACTTGTTCAAAACATGAATTCGTGCCATTCCCGGTATGGTTCTGCGGTGAACAACTGTATACACAAGTAGTTCCTGTTGCGGAAAAGGGAGGGAGTTAACGTTAAACATTTGCTGACACAGGGTCATATTATCAGTTGAGCTCGACCAAGGCTATCCGCGACTACGGTATGAGGTGACTCCCTCGTCCAAGGCGATTAGAAGCATGGTAAAACCCTACTCCCTAATCTTCTTCTTATTTTTCTTATAATTTTTCATGGTTTTGGAGTCTAAAACCGCAATTCAGTTAGCAACATCTCACCTCATGGCTCTATGACAGCTATGTAAGAGCCATACTATTAACTCCCCAGATTGAGTTGGCCAACTTATGGCGCGTCCCCCCGAAAGTAACCAATCACACGTTTATAAGTGGCGAATTGAATCCAGAAAATAGTTTTAAAATGAATTTTTTACTCCTTTACGTATGTACACATCAGGAACGTATTTACGCTATCAGAGGCCCTAGTTGCAAATATCAGATTAAGGCTCCCACTAGGAATATAAATTCGAATTTTTTCATAAAACACTAATATACATCCCATAGAAATCTCAGTCGCTTCACTAAGGCAAGAATAAACAACTTTTGAATTGCAATATGTACATAATATTTCTGTAAATTATAATGAATGATGGATAGACTTTTTTGCATTACGTAGTCATAATAAGTATATTCCACTTGCATTATTTAGACTTTCTCGATAAACATAAAATTCTATCTTAAAGCGAAATATCACAGGAATATATTGTTGGGAATTTATTAGTGCAGTCGAGGCTCTCAGGAAGCGCCTATTGCGCCTAGCTATGAATCTTGTATGTGTAGACGCACAGACCTACACGTATAGCATAACCCACTATTGAATTCTGGAGAGCGCATTTATTATAGTATATTATCATATTTTAATGCGCATTATTACTGATCATGACGCAATATTATAATTTATGACATTATTATGTTTGGCGCTTTCAGTGAAGTGAAATTATTCTCGTATGAACTAAAAAAGGTTGGCCACCCCTTCCCTAGACTCGTTCGAGAAACCTGCGTGATTATTGTTACCGTGGGCCGCTTGTTTGAGAGAACGCATCCAAGTTCTCGATACCTCCAGTTACCAATTTCTTGCCTTAAAAGTGCGCGATGATTCATCTTTTGAGAGAAAATTTTTCTTGTTCTAGATAAGGCAATCCTTCCCTGTCATCCTAGTTTGTATTTTTTATGTATGACTCCCTCCGTCGAATTCTTCCGTAGCCTAGAAGTTATTGGTATCAATGTGTTATTGAGGACTTTGGTTTACTGCCGATGATATATCTTTGGATTGCTTTTCAAAACAGAGGCTCTTAGGCTGGGTTTGAAATAAATTCATCCCCTAATACAGGAAAATTTCTTCCATTCATTCGGCGACTAAATTATCAGCTGTTTCTCATCGTCTCTCAGATGGTTCTCTATTGACATAGGTGATGGAGAAGCATTTTGCTTGTCTAATTGTTATTATATTAATCGTTATTGTAGTATTCAGAATATTAGACGAATGATGTTCATTATTTATCTTTGATCATTATCTTCTTGAGAGATCAGGGAATAGACTTAATTATGGAAATGACTTATAGTAATTATTTTTGGATCCACATTAAGCGGTGTGTATTACTGATTGGCTATAAATGTAGTAAATGTTGATTATGCTCATCTGCTGCGAGAGATGACGATGGCCATCTGTTCGAAATTATAACCCCAGCAATACTTCAGTTTACATACCTGATTCGGCTTGTTGATATTGAAATGTTTTGAGTTACAAATGACCCCTCTTAAATGATTCTGTCCTTGGCTCTACTGCGAGGTCCCCCATTATCCGACGGACAATCCTGTTTCAGGTGATAACGCTCGATTGACACGAAAGCGATGGTTTGGCACTCTCGTGTCACGATTAGTGCCTTTTATCCCGGAAAGTGTGGTAAACGCGTCCATAATGAATCGTCCCGTAGCGGTTTGCATTGTGTTTCTCGCTCCCTCGGCTTGCTGGAGCCATTAGCGCCCTCTGGTTGATTGGCCTTGTGAGAGCACTCACTTGAAATTCCTCCCTCGAAGACGAGGAGTCCTCTCTCTAGCGGCGATTCCGCCTCTCTTTTCCATTCGTGCGAACTTTCAAATGTGGCAGGATTGATTTTGCGTTTTACTATTCCGGAGATTTGGCGAAACTAGCCATCTATGAGTTAGTCGAACGTGCGAGCGGTTCAGGAGCCTACCCAGGTATCTTCTTAATGAAGACGCGAAGACTAGGTTTCTGGGATTTTTTTCCTGAAGATAGACCTTGAAAAGGGGTGGGGAATCTTTTATCTTCGAAAGGCAACCATTTTTCCCCTGCCACACACCAAAAGGCGGCTCGCGGGGTATTTCCGTAGATGGAGTAGATATAGATTTGGCCGCATTTGAGTAGTACGTTGCATGTACCCTAAATTCTCAAGTATAACGCGCGCGTTATACATGTTTTTTTTGCAAAATTTTCGAAGTTACTTGATGCGCGTTATACATAAGAATTACTAGTATAGGTTTAGTACTTTATATAGGTTTAACACATGGTGATAATGTAATTATTTCTCGGATTTGATTTTTTTCTTTACTGGAAGTGAAATTAATACAATAGCTACTAAAATATGTTACTTTTTCGTCCCTCCCGTAATTGCTTTGGATTTTCCTTGTCTTATTGAAAAAAATGCGAATTTCAATGGTTCCGAGAATATGAATTTCAGTAGTAAAGGTTCTGCGGGTGTTCTGCGCGTTATACTTGAAATTTTGGTGGCATGCGGATAACAGCCAAAGGTTGACCTGCGCGTTATGCAGTTTCCACAGAGTATGCAGAGTGGCGTTATACTTGGGAATTTAGGGTACTTGTTTTTTTTAATTTCAGAATCGATCTTAAAACCGAATATATTAATTTATAAACGGAAAGAAAATATTTTCCGCTTCATTTCCTCTCGGTGTAAAAATAAGACTGAAAGGCGAATGGGCGATGGAGTGCCCAAAAAGACTCAATGCGGTCTCAAGGCCTTTGGTCCCTTACCTCTGACCTTAAGTGACTTATTCGGATGTAGCTAACGCTTGTTTAGTTTTTAATTGGCTATCAATGTACGGATGGTATTCTGCCGTCAAATACCGTTCTCTTTTTGATAAAGAAAATGCACACTTCTAATTGTGTGAGTCTCTTATAGCTTTCAAGGGGTCTGAATGCTGTCTCTCCATCTCTTAAATAATCCATTCTTGTGAATGACGTTTGATGTCGAATCACTTTTAACAGTATTACTATTACTCCATTTTTGCGTGGACTGCGCGTTCCCCTTTGGTGAAAGCGAACCCGTGTTCGATTCTCAGTGTAGGCCCATATGTGCTAAATGAGCTTAGTTATCGAAGCAATTATGTCAATACTAACTCAAATTTCGTGAAAATATGATTACATAGAAGCTTTTTTCACTGTGTTAGGTAATTAGTGTACATGGCTTTGATTCGCAAAACTGCTTTTTAACCATGTTATGCTCATTTTTTAGGCTTAATTTCTATAAAGTGATTTTTATTTTGCCTTCGAGGTTGTGGTTTTCTCAAGTATCATATCTGACGAAAGAGGCTGTTAGCAATTGCATTTACTTGATAGGATTGCAAGAATAGTAGCAGTTAAGCTATATTTATTTAACAACTGCGACTGTTTGGAGTCCATTTCACTCTATCAGTTAACAGAAATGTTGAGTTAATTTTCAGATGAAAGCTAAGAAATGTATTCCGCCATTTTCAGTTTGTGGTGCTGTATGATTTCTCGAATGCTCGAATATTGGGCATTGCGATGTCATATCTTGCTAGAGACTGTTCACCGAGAATCGTTTGTATATTTTCCATGAACCCACTGAGATGTTGCGCGAGGTACCTGTACCTGGACATTTTTTATGTAAGACCTGGTCGTTGGACTTGAGGTCTAAATCCCGTTTTCAGCCATTAAAAATCTCGATTTCCTTTTCTGGGGTCGAATTCGGTTGAAAATCACCTCAGAAATTGGGGTATAAAATGAAATTATGATGTTCGTTGTTTTTCCATGATTTTATCCCATTGCTTACTTAATTAAGTTTGTGAATTCGAGTTAAAAATTAATTCCACAAAAAACTTAATTTTTTATTGAAGTATTAGCTACAGTGAGGTCTGATTATCATTGTCGATGACTATATAATAATAATTGTGGAATGTAGGCTTTCGCTGAACGATGAATCCATGCTGAAGGTTTTCGGTCATTCGGGTGGTCATTTCGGGTGATGACGTTCCGCCAACGATACCGTTGGCTTCCTCAGGTCTTCCGAAAACCTTCAGCATATATATTAATAATTATTTTTACAATATATAATACTTAATTTACAAGGAAAAAAGTAATGGTGGCTTAGCTCGTTAAGACGTGTACTTAGGAAACATCCCAAGGAAAAACGGACATAAAAACTTTTTAAGAATATGTTCTGTCTCGATATGTTAATTGGATAAAGCATCTCCCCGGAAAGCGGAATATTCCAGGTTCGTGTCCTGGTCCTGGCAGACTTTTTCTTGTCGGTTTTTCCTTGGGAAATACTTAATTCGCCCGAAATGTTGGAATCTACATTTGGAATGCTTTTCGTAACACCTTAAAATGAATAGAGAAAACGAAATCTGCGGACGGGAGATGATTTTGTATGTTCTAAATAAGAAAGTTATTGGAAATGATAGACTTAATCAAATATACTTAATTTTGTTTTGGCGTAATTAATAATGCTCATCTCCTTATAGTGGTACATGATTAATGTTGGTCATTTCTCCTTTCAGAATTGACGACTGGAGCCATCCCTGCCGAATGTCCAGGTATGTTTCCAGCGTATTATAATAGTTTTCGTTAAGAATTTCCTAAGGTTTCTTAAACGCTCGACTTCAAATAAATGCACAGCGGCAAAGTCAGCTCAGCCATCTAAATTTCTTCAACCTCACGTATATGTCAGTTTTCGACGGTCACACTTAGAGCAATTCTAAGAGAAATCTTGTAAAAGGGGACAGTTTAAATTTAGGTTAGTGGAAAGGGAAGTCGCAGTGATTTCTGTTCTCGACTTGCTAGTGGTTCATTCATGCTGAATGTGAGTAGAGATGGGGCGAGATTTGTCCTTACTGATTAATAATTTGAAAGTCGATTCGGAGTGTACTCGCTCGGGACACTCACAAAGATCCCTCTTGTCTCTCAATCAGCCGTTTCCTTCACAGCTGTCATTAATTTGCCTTTTTGTCGTAGGTCATTTTTTGTGATTTGCTTTACCGTGAAATTCGTGCTTAACTCTAAAAAGTTCAACTTGCGCAAGGTTAAGCAGTTGTAATCGTTACAGGATTTGAGCGGTTCGAACCCTCAGAGCGATTTGATTGCTTAATTTCCGTATCATCGCCAAAAATATTCATTTCAGAGCTTTAGGTTGTCGTCAAGGAGAAGATTTGTGGAGCTATGGTCATGTCTTTTACTCAGACTGAGACCCTTGTTGGTGAAATGGAGAAGGATGGTGTAAATCGTCCAAAGAATGACGTCATATATATATCATGTCTTGTAAACTATCCCTTCCATACAATTATACGTTATTATGTATCAAAAAGATCGAAATGAAAGTAAAGATTTGTCCGCTTTCAACTTATTAATACGCATCAAAACTGCGAGTATCCACCGAAGATACTCTCATTTTCGTTTCATTAATTATGACTGCAAAATTCTCGTTTTCGGTTGATCATAAATGGAAGGAGGCTGATTGTTGCTCTCCTGCCATAATTCTCCTGTTGCATTATATAATTTTATATTGGTCTTTTTTTGCTAACTTCTGTTTTACCTCATATGATGAATACGAAGAAAGTTATTCATCACGACTACGGCTCCTTGATGCGGAAGTTATCCTTCGAAAGTATACTTGGTTGAGAAAGTGAAATCAGGCTTTAATTTGAATCAAGCCAGAGTATCTCGATACCGAAGTATTTTTATATTTTTTGGCATTGAAATAATCCATTCCAAATTAAATCGAAACGTTCCTTTTTAAAATTGAGTTGTTAATTTTAGTGGGTCGTGATGTAAAGTCATGAACGTATGGAGTGAATGGGTAATTTAATTTCCTTAAGTGAAGTTACGAAGATCGTGAAAGTAACATAGTAGCTTAAATTCCTCAATCTGAGTTCATGCTTTGTTGGCTCCTTTAATGGGATACTGCATTTCACGCGTCAAATTTTTACTAATTGCATCGCGATCTGTGTTTAATCCAATTACCCTCTTCGTCGCGCCTTTGGAACCTCCTCGGTACTTAAGGATCCCCAAACTGAAGAGAAATCACCTCCCTGATTAAGGAAAAGGTTAGCCGAAAATTATATTGTTGAATTATGTGACGGGAAGTCGATCCCCGTGTCTTGGTCAATGGCAGTGGATTAAACTTCGAAGGAATCCTCCTCGCTCCATTTATTTTGCTTAAATGCCGCCGTTCGCTCTAGCAACCCTTGCATTTTCCTCTCTCCTGCAGCGCGACCATTTTCTCTTTTCCCCCACGCCCGTTACGCCAGCAATGGCACAACCAGTCTCTGACGTCACCAGCGTCTGCGATGACGTTGGACCTGCTTGCCCTAATGGCCGAGGAAATACCCTTCCTGTCCTCAAGGAAACTCTTCCTTTTAACCCCTTTCCGTGATCGATTCAACACCTTCAGCACCGTGGACTTTCAGGTGCGTCGAGGCAAAGAGTGTCGCAACAATGGGAGGAGGCGATGGTGTTCCGTCCTCCATCTTAACTACTCGTTGTTTCCTCCGAGGGTGAAGTCCAACGGATGCCACAGTTCTGCGGGTATTAGGGATCTCTCGGGGGAATAGCAAGGGTTTCTGTGTCCCCTTATGTCGGAAGATCCGCATAATCGTCCTCTATTAGTCTTCAGCTTCATCGTTGCTCTTCATTTCACGATAATTGCCGAAGAATGGCTATTGTAATCAATTTTTAGTGAGAATGAGCTCTTTCGTCAGAATCGAGGTGGTTCTCCGTTTTTGCTGGCAAGGAGTGCGAAACGAGGGAAATGTCACGACTTTTCTACGAACATCCCTCTGAATGATTCATCGTTCTCAGTTTTATCATCATGGAATATTCGTCACACTTCGTTTCCGCAATCATTTTCCGGAGTAATATTTAATGGAATTGATGCTTTGAGATTTTTAATGCGCAGATTATGCTGTTGGTTTTATTTGTTTGGAAATTTTCTGAGAGTGAGATAAGAGAAGCTAGGTTGACTTGATAGTGAAGCTAAATCTCAAGGTTACTTCTGTTAACTTGCAAATACTTCCAGCTCGGGATTTTTCCTCTGCAGCATTTAAATTTCCGTGTTCTAATGTAATCCTTCAACTCTTTTAAAAATTTTTTACTTCAGGTAAGCTTGAAACTTGAAAACTCGTAGTTAAGTATCCCCTAATTCCGTATGTGTTGTCGATGGAAAGTGGCTTCCACAACTAAAGTATGACGAAGGAAACGCGATTTCCACGCTTGCGAAATCATCTCGAAACAGGGCTGATAAAAAAAAAGGACGAGGTAATTCGCATCGCGGATTCTGAATCCGCAGGATAGCCGATATTTAATTGGCATAGGAAGAGGGAATTTCCCCCTAAGAGGTTGTTATTTCCTCGCCCCATCTTTTTCCTGTGCTTCTCAGGGGAGGGCGCAGCCAACCGTTGCTGGTTCCCCCTCTCGCCGCAAGATGTCTCAGGCGTCGCATAGGCGCTTCCCATACGCGCCGTCTGGGTGGCGCGCGCGTTAGTGTTTTCCCCGACGTGACGAGGATAAGGTGGAGTGAGAGAGAGGCTCTCGCGGACGAGGCGGAGTTGGTGATCAGAGAGGGTTTCGTGCGCGAGGGGTCTTTTTTTTGTGCGTCAGGGGAAGGAGTGCGTGGTGCTGGCGGAGGGGCGATAAAGAGCCACCCTTACTCCCCTACCGCCGGCATTTTGTCTATCCACCCTCCCTTTAAAGTGGCGGGGGATCGTGTGGGGTGTGATCGTGTTTAATGTGTACGCGAGTGTGTGTGTGCAGATGGATTAACCTTTCTCCCGGCTGGAAGAATCTTGTGGTTTGTTAATGCGCCTCCGCCGTGCCCGATGGACGGGCCGTCGCGGCTTACCAGACCCTCACCGGGAGCCAAGTAGGATATGTTTGGGGAAGGAAGTGGAGGGGGTCACTACGGATGACCTCCGAGGAGCGTTGGATGTCTTCTCCACTAGGTAGGGCTCCTCTCGGTAATTTTACCATTCTTGCAGGCGCCTTCGCCAATACGGTGGGTGTTGCTTCATCGCTACAGAGCTCTCTAACGTCTGCAGGGTGCTTCCTTCCCCCTCCTCTCTGCAGAAGACTCCGGATCAACCTATCCCACTCCAACTTTCCTGCTTCCTTTTCCTCCACTTCTCCGGTGATTCTTTTTCCGGGTTGGGTTACTCGGCACTCTTTCTTTTTCGTTCCTTGCAATAACCCTTTTGGTTCGCGGTAGCTTCGGATGACTCCCGGAGCGGAGTCTACTTTTTTCTCTCCCCGTTTCCTCTTTCCCTATGGGAATGCTACGCTTATCTCCCCTCCTCCACGTCTCTCTCTCTCTCTCTTGCGAAATACATCTGCAAATGCGACCTTCGGATTTTCTTCTTGGCGGGGATGCAGACCTCCCGGAGGGTTTAACTCATTGCGCCCTCCATCTACCCCTCTATAGCACCTCACGTAAGGAAGGCACGGGTTCCCCTCGCTCTATCTTTCTGGCGGGTGTAAGTCGTCCGCCATGGTGTCGTGCAAGCCCTGATAACGGTTTCGTGGAAATCTTCCGCGGTTTTTTTTTTCGGGCGGTTTCCTTTCGGTACAGCTATTCTGGCACCCGCGTTAGGGTGTCGACAGGGTTTGCGGAGGTGTGGTTAATGGAAAAACTACAGCGACAGAAGAGAAAACCTCAGCGACCAAAGTTCGTAATGCAGAATACCTCAGGACAAATCTCCTGTGGTGTAGGTTTTGGAAAGGAAAGGAAAACATGAAATACCTTGATGGCGCATTGATAATGAATGAAAAGATGACTTATTTTAATTCGTTTTTCATGATTAACAATTTGTTACCGCCGTAAAAAGTATTCAGATACGTAGTATTTTAATTTTTGTCGTATCTTCTAACGGAAGTTAAGTTGAAATTTTGTTTTCTGAATTCCATACACCATGTATTCACTTCTTTTCTATGATTTTTTAATCCTAATTTTCATACAAAAAAGATATGTTAATAATTGCTTCGACATCCTCATCTTCAGGCCCCTTACTAGTAAGTTATTACCTTATGTGCAATTAAAGCATCACTGATAAGTGTCGATATTAAAAATAGTCCGCTACTAATTGTTTAGAATAAATGCAGCGTATAATTACAATTCAGCTCTGGTGAATAGGAGTTGTACTGTTTCATGGAGGTACTAGTATACCCGGGTTGGCTTCTAATACAAATTTCGAAAATTAGACCATTGTCCTTCTTTCAGTATATTTTGAAGTATTCATCGTTCATTAATTACAAATCATTTAGCTTTTGAGGCATCAGTCTCATAGTTTCTGTTAATTTGTCCACATTTTGGATTGATTCTATCAATGAAGTCAAGGCGATTTGGTTGTTCAGTACGGTTCCACACGATGGAGGGATCTAAAGAGTTAAGGGTTTCCTCGTTTCAGGATTCTTTAGCTCAACGTTTAAGAGCCTTAACAATGTTATCTCGCGCTTTCCTTCGTCTGTGTACCCTGAAGGGTTCCACAGTTCCGCTCCCCTCTGTTATCTCAGAGAACGGACTGTGTCGCTCAGTCCTCGGATAAGAAATCTTCTTTAGATAACGAGCCTCATTCCGTGTTTTTTCGCCCTTTTGTCTCTTTCTCTACGTATTCATCCACTCCGCCTTAGTTCGGTGCTCTCCGGAATGCGTTGGCCTCCATTCTATAGTTGCCGTGTTGAGAGACCTCTTTCCACAGCGTCTCGCGGAGTTCCGTTATGCACGGAGCTGAAATGCTCTGTTTACGAAATTTAATGGCTAGGTGCCTCCCAGCAGCCGAGTGGGGGCTCAGAACGGAGATTGAGGAAGGAGAATTCGATGTAGCAGTAGTAAGTTTCGTAGTAGCGGTGGAGGGAAGAGATCGGTAGTAGATGAACGGTGGACAGTCATCGGCAGTGGGGCTTTCGGTAAAAATGGCGTCTTCGTGATGACCTCATTTTCTTGGAAAGGGAACGGATAAGAGGAAGGAGGCGTGATTGCGGAGTTTGTCGTCGTAATTGTTGCGATAAATAAAGTTTCCTGATGGAGGAGCATTCGTTGCGATTTGGAGCTCTAAATTAAAGCGCCAAAGCCAGAGGATTCTTTGCCGTTTAAATTATCGTAATCTATTTCAGGTAGTTTTATTCGTCTTGGGAGTTAAATGTTTCAGGTAGTTTTATTCGTCAAGGAGTTCATGCGTATTCATATCAGCAACCTCTACATGGGATGATATTATCGTAAAGGAAAGGTGGGCTTTGGGTTGTTTTGTTATCGCTTTCAAGGAATGATAAGATTTTCCTATCGATTTAATCAGCTGAATGATACTATTCTATTTCTGAAGGCCATAAAATGGTGGAGGCGCGGAAAGAAGCGAAACTATATTATATAGTTTCTTATGTTAAAAGATAATTTGAAGTTTGGATGCATTTTGGTTTTCTAATTCCTTGGAAGAATTCAGTTTCTTGAATATTTTCTAATGGCTTCTATTTACAGTTTATCCTCTTAAGGGATTCTTTGCGTTCATTCCTGGAGACAATTTCTGACCAATTTGGTGCCAAATTCTTCGTACTCGAGTGCGTTTTATCATTAGTTACTATCACGGGTATTTTTCGATAGCTCTGGTCGCTTTGAGCAAAGATAGATTTTACCAATATGTTACCCATGTATCATATTTCGAGTATATCATTTCTACTCCCATCATCTCTGGTACACACCTTTGCAGGGTCTTCTTGTTAGTTAAGATTATAATGTTGAGTCAGTAAGAATCTTGTTTCATCAGGACTTAATTCTATGATTTTTTTGTCCTCTAATACCGGTTTCAGACTTTGGAAGCTATTGGAGTAAAATGTGCTGTTACAAATTAATATCTCTCAAAAATTCAGTTGTTTTTAAACTTCTAATGAGATATCGTGTCGTTAGCAAATGTTGATGTATAGGTTCGGGAGAGCATAGCCGTGCGGCGTTTAGGAAATCACTGTAATCATATCTGTTTCGAGAAGTTTCTGAATGAACGTCGCCCTAATGAATTAGGTTGGGCACCCCTGCTCACGAAGTGGCGTGGGGCGTTGCGGGATGCATAACCAACACGAGAAAGGGGATCGCGTCATCACGAGCTGTTTCATTCAGCCATCGTGAAATTGAGCCATGCTCCTTTTATTCGTATGAACATCATGTGAAGTGGACTTCATATACGAGCAAATCTATTTTGAGTAATTTTTTAATCGCCTTAGATCGCTAGCTTGAAAATTTTTTATTTTAGTTTTAGTATTTAATATGTTCTTCGCATTACGTTGCTATAACATTATTTAATGTTACATAAAATGGGAGGATTTCATTTTAGTTTTTGCTGATTATGTATGGTTTTAGTAGATAATTTTTAGTTTAGAATACGATCAGGAAGAGGTTGAATATATGGGGAAATGATTCGTTCCGAAAACAATAATTTAATGTAACTTGCTCCCCGTGTCTAATCATTATTACTTCTAAACTAAATCCACGACTTGAGTCGAGGTATATCGGAAATCCATAATGAAAACGAAGACTTTCAGTTATGCTATTTTTATAGATATATTTTTCAAATAAAAATTAATGGGTTGGATTAATGATTACCATTATCAGGTGTACCTGGTTCCTTTCCTACTATTTCTGAGTTCATATGTGCAGAAATACGATGGAAAATACGCTTGTATGTAAAAATCCTCGAAGTTCTCATTTATACTTCGAAATATTTGAATCTCTCTTTGGGGGTCGGTATTGATATTAACTCATTTTTCGACCGAAAGTGGTTTAGGTACGTGTATACTGCAGAGTTTAGCATGTTTCAATAATCCCATAGGCGGTGGCTCCAACATTTGTTTACAGCTCAAGGCACGTCCGGACGTATGAGGACCTCAAGGAAGATTTTAGGCGAGAGCTAGCGACAGCTTGCTCCTTATATCGTTTTCTCTGTGTACGGAGGCGCCGAGAATGGCGGACTTTGAACCGCCGAGGGAAAAGGAGAAACCAAGTTTGTATACTTTCGAGCACTATTGGGAATGTGCCTCGGTAGCATTCCGAATGCCACAGCGGGTCTCGATCCCGGAGATCACGTTGCAGCGATCGTCATTTGTTACCCCTTCCCTTTCTTCACTATCTAACACAATGAGTTTGCACCAGGAATTTTATTAGCGAAATTTTCGACGTTTCAAGCTGGAATGGCATCTCAGCGTATTGCTTTTCATATGCCACAACGTTTCTGCTTCTATTTTGAGCAATTTGCGTGGTAAATGCGGTTGTTGATCAGCTGGAATGGTTGTTATTAGGTTGTCCCCAACCTCAAGAAGTGGGGAAATTCATTCGATGTTTAAGGATACAAATGTTTGCCTGCTGATGCGATAATCTAACGTTGTTTTCAAGTCTTATCTGAAGTATTTAACGCAGACTTCATTTCAGGTAGAATTCTATTATTGGTTTTATAATTTTAGAGACGTTTTCATTTAAAATTACGTTTATTCGTAGTTGAATATTACCTCTTTCCTTATGAGATAGGACATTCTTTATTTTTATTCAAATAAATCTCTACAAAAATATTTTCTCATTTCTCGTGCAAGAAAAATTTCTCCATTCCTCCATTTGATAAGTTTCTTTCCAGTCTTGTGGTTCTTATCGTTAGCAAAGCGTCACAAGGCTTGAAATGGGTGAAGCACGTAATTTACATTTTTTTGTGCATTTTTAACCTTACTTGGTTGAGAAGTATTTACTTAATTCCCTATATTTCGTCATGTTAAATACTTGTAGTTTGTTTCAGAATATTTTTATCATCCTATAGCTGAGCTATTATATTCTTTCATTGCATTAAGTAAATTTTGTTTCTCGTATTCCATTTGCCTTCACGGTTTCCTCCATTAACTCCGTCGGCTATAATCGGAATATTTGTGATTGCCTATTGAAACAAAAGGCTACCAACTAGAATAAGTAGTGATTCGGAAATAGTTTCCGATATCAGAAGCTGAGATAAAGATTTAGGTCGTAGTAATGCGTATACTTGGAATGGATGGGCTGGTATAAGCACTTATCACTCTCCTAACAACTTCATATTTTCCGCATCCTAGCTTTCCATTATTTCCCACAGAATTCCCATTCTCCATCTCGTAGGGACTGAAGGACCGGCGATCGGAGGAAATTTATCCTCTTCCACAACCTCTACTTCCTATATCTTCCGTTTCCCCTCGTATTTTTATTTGCCCTCTCAGATAGCGCTTCCTCTGCCGCAGGTTCGGGCGCGCGTGTGTTTTGTTTCACTCGCAATGGCGGAGGAGCGAGAGAGAGGAAGAGAGAGAGAGAGAGCGAGGTGGGTGACATGGAATTCGCTGAGTAGGCCAATCATTGCTGCGACGTTCAATTTTTTCTGCGGTAATGGATGCTATCGAGATGGGTCATTCCTCTCTGACCGTCACTTATAAACTACAAACGGCAATTATCGAGTGTATTTTTAAGACGGTAGGCGTTGGCTTCGCACGGCCGTTTTTGTTTACGGTGTATATTTAATACGAAGCGGAACTCGATTTCTTTTTCGTCTCTCGGGTGGATCTTCATAAGGGCCGATGACGCACAATAAGGAAAGTTCGCAACTTGTGACGTAACGGGAACGAAAAGATCGTCATTCGAAGTGTTATCATCGGCGATTTTGCTGTTATTTTGGAAACGTTCGTTAATATTGCGTAGGAATACTAATTTAGAGTCGTATACGTAATAATTTTCCGTGCGCAGGTCAATTTTTCGTTTTCTACATTGTTGTTTGTTGTAAAAATTCGCGATACAGACTTACGAAGGTCGTATGTTTTTGTAATTGGGCCAGTATTCAGGCTTAAATTCTCACTTATAGAAAAATTTCCGAAAGTTGTTGCAGTTTTTGTAATAGAAATGCAATTTTTTCACATTATCTAATGTTGCGAAACTTTTTGATGTTATCAGGGAAACGGAAATATTTAACGCCTTAGAACGAGTCTCAGCCATGTCGATACTTTTCGCTTCCTTTTATCCCTGGGAAATGTGTTTAGTGATGAATTAACAGTTTAGAAATGAATTAAATGTGTTTAGTGGTTAATTTTAGTTCCGGAGAATAATTTTCTTCGAAATACCTCTTGGTTTTTTGGTGTTTTTGGAGTCTTCCCTACGTGTACTTGGTGGGTTTTATATTTCTGGTTCGGCGCCTGGCTTTCGGCAGAGTTAAAGAAGGTAAAGTGGGTCGATAAAGTATACGCCGCGGTCTCCTTTTACCGAAATGCGGGCGCACCTCATCTTCGGACGGAGAATCGGAGATGTGTAAGATCCGAATCGGTGGAGGCTTTTCGTGCTTCCTGATTGGTTGATTTTTGCATTTTTCCCCACCGGTTAATTCACGGTGATTTGCGTGGATTTAATGTCAGTGCTGCATTCAGTCAGCGTCGAGTCATGATGAATTTTTTTCCTGTTTCTTTAGTCCAACTCGGGTTATAGAATTTTGTGTGGAGATTAGTTCTGTAGTTCTTTTTCGAGAAGCGTATGTATATGATTTTGCGCATATTTAGTTACGTTTTTCTTCTGTTTTCTTCTTTTTTTTTCACGTTTAAGAGTATTTAAAATATTGTGATGGGTCCAATGAAGTCGAAATTAACTGATTTTTTTTTTCATTCGAGATATTTATTTTGTTTTTACGACTTAGCATTCTTGAAATAATTTGATGTGGTCGTATCCAGCGATATTTTGTTTGAACTTCATCTTTATATGTTTATAAATAAACTGTATAAGAAATCGCCGAGTCGATAGTTCGCTGAGAATTAATTTTAAAGTGTCAGGAGTCAATATAATCAAATATCTTTCCGTTAGGATTTTAATCATTCGAAAAGTTCGCCTTTTCTCCGATATTCTGCACCCTAATATTTAGTGTTCGAGAATCGTTTATACATTTTAACGGTATTCTCACAACTAACCTCGATCTCCGATGATACATTCTTAGATTTACTTTGTAGTGACAATCTCTGCCAGTTTGTTACTTTGTTAGTTTCCTGCCCGTCACATAAGCTACTGCCGGCTTTATTTCTCTCATTGATTGATTTGCCCTGAAGAGAAATTATGATATTATTCAACGCTGGAATTAGCTGGCATACTTCCGATGGTAAAATACCTCTATTTTTTCATTCGTTAGAAAGTTCCTTTTCGGTGCATGATGTAAACCAGTTTGCGCCATGTGAATTCCGTTGTGTAATTTCTCTCTAATGTATGCGGAAATATTTCACTTTTTTGCTTCATGCCGTTTTTTCCGGTGCTGGGTGCATGAATATTATTCACCGTCGTTTTTAAAAGCATGTATAACATTTTTATGGCGCAACGATTCTGCTTCCGAATCCGGTACATTAGGTATTACATTACATCAGGTACATTTCGAGAAAATACATTTCGAGTACATATGTCTATGTCTATGTGTATACCCTGCTAGCCCCCTTTCGGCGTGTGGCAGGGGGCATCACATATACTGATTACGAGGTCTTGGTGAACTAAAAGTGCGTCTCGTCATTCATTTCGTCTGTTTTTTGTCCTTCCGTTCTCTCAAGATGCGTAACTTTTTGTACGCCATCCGTCGAAAATCTTCAGGGAGTTGATATCCCTAGCTAAGATGTTTGGTCCCGTCGTCAGGTGTTTTTTTTTTCGCAAAATAGGCTGTTTTCCTTAAAAGACGGATTCGGAGTAACTTCGTTAATGCGGAGGAATATTCCTCTGCCACACATTTTCACATCTACAGATACTTCGACTTCCGCTCTTCCCTTTCTTGGTAGCCGTTACCTGCTCATCTTCCTCCCACGCTCTCCTCTCCCTCAGGGCTGCCAATCTGCCGTTTTTCTCCTCTTTGGCCCATTCAGAGCCAACTCACGACCGAACGTCCACGACCTCACCGAGCAAATTACCATTGCTACCTATCTTACATTCGTTTGGTAGGCTTGACAACAGTAGCAAGTTTTTTACATGCAAATGATTTGCAGTTAGGGGGAGGGTTACAAGTAACTCATATAATGGATATGCATTATCATAATGGGCTATGCTTTCGAATGCGGAGTCGGTTAATGAATGTTATGGCGTAGCCTTAGCATGTTCACTAGAACTGAAAATTCTTTGGCGAACAGAATAAAATGTGTGCTGCCCTTTTTGTCTTTTAAAGAGCTCATTAATTTTTTTATGCATTAATCGTCATTTTAGGATTTCAAGAGCCATGAAGAATTTCTAACGAATTACATTTTATGTTCGTGTCTCAATATTTACTTGTGAATCCACTTAAGAGACGGCTGTACGAACATTCCGTATTGTGTTGAAATTGAAAATCCTAATTAGATATTTCCAAGTCAAAGGAACAAATTTTGTCGTATAAATAATGCTTGATTCCATATTCTTCATGAATTTTCCTTTGGATAAAAATCAGTGTTTTAAAATAACCATCTAAACCTGCAATTTTTAAATAAAGTTTTCATCGGAAATATATACGTGATTTTTTATCAGAGAACTACTTTCTCATATTCTAGTTTTTAATGAGTATTACCGACTGTTCCTCAGAGTTATAAAAATTAATGCGTGTGCTATTTAACTTAGGTATAAATCTGATCGTTCATAAATGTTTGGCCCATTCTGGTGGTAAAGGTATGACTCCAATATTAGGTTATATCTAAAAGCAAATTTTAGGACGTTTTGTTTAACTTACATCAGCATTGTGCGATTTCAAAGTGTGAGATTTTAATTCCCCTACCTCGCTAGTCTTTTTCTACCTCCGGAATTAAAATAATCAAAAGTGAGTTTTTTTCTTTGGTTAGCGGCAATCGGTTCTAATCTTTATACCAGTACGCCGGTCTCCGTACGATCTTTCGTGATCATGGATTCCGGGGTGGATTAATGAAGCTCCGAATGTGACCAATTAATTGCTCGATACACTCGAAAGACCATCAGCCTCGAATTTTTTTCACTCCAAAATTTCGCTCTCGAATTTTTTTTCGATCGAGGGAGCAGTTTTCCCGAATCCCCGATAGCGAATACCTCGCAGCGCTCCCGCGTGGGTGTAGACCCGGAAAATCTCTTGTGGCAACGCAGACCAGAAGATGTCGCCTTCGTCATCGGTGACGACGCTGCGCTTTGTGTTGTCCTATCTCTCCCCTTCGCCCGCAAAGGGTTTTGCGGCAAGAGGGAGCCACGTCCGAACCACGTTGGGCCAGGTTAGGGCCCTCCATCGCCCCTCCCAAATTCATTCGGTAATATTGCCCTCCCCGCCGGTCCATTGGCCGCAGCCCTGGTAGGGGACGCTCACTGAGATGTGGCGCCGTTTTATTATCGACGTCTTCCGCCCCCGCTCCGCTCCCCCTTTGTACGTTCGTCCCGAGTGCGCCCCCTTCTCCATTTCTCCGGAGCTTTCGATGCTTGGATTCTTCGCACCTTCTTAACCCTCTAGAATCTAAAATAAGGTCGTATTGCCCACGTTTCCCATTCTTGTTGTGAATATCACAATCTTTAATCTTCTCTTCGTAAAGAAGGTATTGGTTTCTAGCTGATTAATAGTTAATCATTATCAAGGATCGTCATCCAGGGGATTAGTTTGCTGATGCTCTCCAATCCGTCCTCTCCCAAGGCGGTCGCTTCATTGCCCTATAATGTCTTTATTTTTCTTACCTACGAATACATTAGTTTTAAACGTACTTTCACTTACACACTATTGAAAATATTCTTTAGAACATTTTCGTTTTTGTATTGGTTTCTGTTAAATTATACTGGTCTGCGTTAGTTTCTATTTGTAGCGTAGTTGGTTTCCGATAAGTACGAAGATATTCAATAGAACCTTTTGGTTTCCGTCGATGTACGCTGGGTTATAGTGGTTGATATTGGATTTCGTTGGTAGAGTCTTTGGTTTATGGTGATCATATAGAACAAACAGGATTTCGTTCATAATCAACAGGAATTTCTTTAAAACCAAGTGGAATATACGCGGAAAACCAATACGATATTGATGGAAACCAATAAGAATATGCGAAAAAACCATTACAACGTTGGAAACCATTGGCAAAAACATTGATGCCTCTATTAGTTTCCAATATGATTGTTATTGGTTGTGTTTGTTGGTAGCTATTGGAAAATTATTTTGGAAACCAGCAGAAATTTACAGTAGGGCATCCATTCACTCATCCTAAACTTTCCATTTTGTTTATTCCTTCTCGCCGTGTCTTCCTATTTGATCTTCGTGAGACTATCGTGCCACATTGCGAGCCGGATTAGTTTCTTCGTAAATTGAAAATAATTAATTTAAATTAATTCATTTCTAAAACGGAAAAAGTTTCGCCTTTTTCATAAATAGATGGGTTATAATTCCTGCAGAGAATTTTTGCAGCGTCGTATTGGAATGCCGAAGTATTTAATAGGGTAACCACACGATAGGAAAACTCCAAATTTTCTAAAAGTTCCACGGAGAGACTGCGAGGTTTATGAAGGCGTAGTCAATCCGCATGCGGACAAGTATTACGTAAATTACGAAGTTAAATAGGTTTATTTAAACCGGGTGGTCGAGTTTGGTGTCCCATAGTTGCATTCATAATCCATTTATGGATCGTTTTACAAAACACGATAATGGATCATGAATTTAACTATACAGCTATGGGTGTGTTTATTTTTTTAATGCTTAAAGTTTGAGTAAACGTCTCCCCGTAACTTTTAATATATTCGTCGCTTTCACGTCGCGACTTTGCGGTTTCTTCATAGTTTTTGCGCTAGAATGGAAAGTTTGCGATTGTTGAGAATTCGTCTAACTTGTTAAATGGAAGAATTAAATCTATCATTGATTTCTGATTTATCTCCAAGAGCTTTATTGTCATCGTTTTCTCGATTCCAGTGAATTCATTACGTGGCGAATGGTTGATTATCCTAGAAGCTTGTTGTAAGGTAAGATTCCCCAAATTTAATTCGCTTTTCCCTTCAGTAACGATAGGCGTAAGCCTGTGGCGGAATGTATTTTAGAAAAAGTTATTAGTCATTAACGGAGTACTGGTAACATTATTTCAGTATTAGTTGAGAATCCATTTTCATTGATTTTATTCTCCAATCTATCTTAAGGTTGTGATTAAAAATCCTATTCTCAAGAATTTCGATGTTTCGATTCGAACTTTTGCTTGAATCCACTGCGGAAACGAATTCTTAATTCTCGCTAAATCACGCAGCATACCGTGGTACGTAAGGAAGATTTAATGATCAGAAAGTGGAGTATGAAGATCGCTCTACCTTTTCAATATGTCTTATAAATTTTTTCGATTTAATCTGCGAGACTTACTAAATTCATTCGTGTTTTTTTGGAGCAACTACTGTTGAAGGAAATGCGTGTTGAACAAGCTTCCCAGAGACCATCAAAATTCAGCTCAACAATTAGAGTTGTAAACGTGAAAGATTTGTCATCGGAATGTCCTAATGTTCACGTTGCGTGCGCACACGTCAAACCCGTCTATCGGCGACCGCATTAGCTGTAACTACGACGTATTTCACCATTTGACAAGTGGCTAAAGCTCGCCTGACACCGCCTTCTCCATCTTGCTAGAAAGTTTCGCGACCGCCGATATCTTTTTCAAACTGCGTAGCGTGCGCGTATATGTTAGCAGTACGTTCTTCAAACACATCCGAGGGACGCGTTGTCATTGACTCTCGCGATGTTCGTTCTTTTTTCAAAATCCCTCTCTTGGACTTCTCGAGAGCGGCTTTCCAGAGCCGAGCCATCGGCGTGGAACAGGTTCGATGAACTAGGAGAGGGAGGAAGTGGGGGAGTGGGGAGCGAGGGATATTGCTCTGAATTCTCATTCTGCCCCTTTCGCCTGCCTTCTGCCCATTTTATCGCCGCGTTCCTTTTCTCCGCTAATCTCCCTATCCCCTTTTCACACATTGGATGCTTGTGTAAATTTTCGTATACTCTACGATACTCTAGTGGTAGATTTACAATTATGTTAACTGGGGGCCTCGATGAAGATTGCCCTTTAGCGTAGTTTTTAAATGTCTATAGGTGCGTGCGCCAGGGAATCGAATCGTATTATTTTTCGTTCCTTGAACGAGGAAACCGAAAATCGGTTGTGCCGGTTTAGCTCCTACCATCCTCGAATCGGTTCTAACTTTTTTTCTCTCCACCCATTGAAATATTATACCTTTCTGAAAATTGTATCATTTCTTCTTTTTTTATATTTCTTTACACTTTAACCATTTCTTTATTATAGAATAAAACTAAGTAAAGGTTGCAAGTCCTTGGTTTATCTGTTTTGTAAACCTACCTCCATTATAACGCATAGTTAAAATGTGATTTGTTGGGAACTGCCGATTGGAAGGGAATAAATAACTGTTTTCGGTTCGGGTTCAAGGACTTCGGTTCTGTTTCGGTTTTCATTCCTGCCAAATTAACTTCTTTTTTTTCTGTTTTCGGTCGCTTCCGGTTCGATGCCCTGGCGTGCGAAAGTGTAAAGTGCGATGTGTTTTTATTTTGAAAATACTCGCGCAAAATTATAGTTTTTAATAGTATGTATTTACGTATTCACGTAAATTCACTATTAGATGGAAAATGTATGGAAGCTCGTTTCGAAAATTGTTACAGTCTGGTGGAAGAAACTATGATGTTCTCACTTTCGTTTACATCCCTCAAGCATTATCAATGTATAATGTCATTGTATGGGAAATTTTATTTGAATTATAAGACGTGTATTCTATGAATTTGTGAAGTACACATTCTTATTTATAGAATTCTCATTTTCTTTGCGCTCTTCTTGCCATGATGTTGAGGTTTAATTTTCCGTCAAATGTATTCATTCTTATTTTACATCAAAAGGGAAAATTTTTAACTTTCACTTTCCTTTATGATTAAATATTGGAGCCACGACCCAATCTCAAAAACGGGCCTCTAATATTCTACATCTGTCACTTCTTTACTCTTAGTACTTTTTTTCTCTTTCTCCTCTGTATCTCTCCTTTGTCGGTTTGTATATTTGTATTTTCGGTACCTTTCTTCCCTTTTGCCGTCCTCTTCATTCCGCCGTTTCCGTCTGAGCTCGGAAGAGGGATATTTTTTGCATCAGAAGTACTATTCTGCAAAATAAGTCTTTGGAATGATGGTCTGGGAATCAATGCGCTAGTTATTTTATTTCCGTACTCTGAATAATAGTGTCGCATATAAGAAAAGCCGAATTTCTTGGAAGATATAATGAATTAGTTTTGTTTCCATACGGTGAGAGTGTTATTAAATTGGAAGAATAGGGACTTCAACTATTGTCGGTCGGAAAAATGAGTCTCTGTTACTATTTGCCTGTTCCTAGGATCTCTCGAATTATTATTAATTTTTCTCACGTTTTTTTAGAATTCTTTGAAAGAAATTTGAGTTAGAATTTATTTTCCGCGCTTCATCGCTGCATTTAATATCTTTGTTTTGTTATGTTTTTAATTTTAATTTTTTATTCTGATATTTATCACTTCACCCTTAACATTCCAGTAGCAATTTTTTTGCTGTATCTCGTATTTTATATTTTAACCCCTCCCTTAAGATGCACGTGTCTCTATTCCGAGTTTGTTCTGTTCCAGTATTCAGAGATTATTTTAATTTTAAAACTATTTCGGTTCTGCGATTCTGCGGATAATTATAGAACTCATTGGGTCTACGTTTATTATTCTCTACAATGTGTGTAATTTATTATTTTAGTCAGATTTGATTGTGATCAATATGGGTTGGCTTGACTTCGTATGATGGCCGATACTGGTCGACCAGTAAATATTTTGGGGAAGTTACGAAGGACTTCGTGTTTATTTATATATCAGACTTGATTATTCAAAAATCTGCTGTGGTAGTTCAGGTGAAAGGTAGCTGATCGCTTATATGCCAGACTTCCTGCTTTCAATTTGTATTTTTTTTCGACTCCCCTCTGGTCCTCATTTTTACCCAATTCAAATCCACCTCTTTCTACATTGCATTATTTTATCCAAGTATCAGTTCCTTATTTTATCCTCTTTGATTCTAGTACTATTTCCATATACTACACCTTGCCTAGGAGAATACCTCTCGTCTCCTCTCTACGCCTATCTCTATGGAAACAGTCTCAAAGGCGATTTTCCGAATCGTGGTTTGTGGCCTCGATTCTTGCAGGCCGATAGCCGACTCCCAGCATGCGTCGTTCTTTGCTGCGAGTGAACGGATTTACTCACATTTATATCCTTTCCGAGAAATATTGCTTTACTGATTGTACTGATTTTTTTCATGCCAAGAATCATACGTAGAATTTCTTCGGAGACTTGCAAAATTATTCATAGATTCTGAATTCATAAATTAACTTCATTTAAGACGCTTTTCTGTCGTTCTATTTTGTCTTTTATTTTCCAGAGTTAAAGACACGAAACTATTCGCACTTTCAATAATTATTTTATCGAAACATATATTTTTGTTTTCTCTGGTTATATTTATAGTACAAATTGGAGTCTGACTCATATCGTTCATGCTTTTCCTGCACCTCAGCTTTATTATTAATATTTTAAGGTTAACTCTTTTACTATTATTTCTAGGTTTAACTCTCGTATTACTTATTTTTGTTTAATAATAGCAAAATTTTGCTTGCATCATATTATAATATGGTGGTATTGTTAAAAGTGCTTCGACAGCTTAGGTCATTTTGCACATAGTCTCCCACCGAGAATCGAACCCGGGACCGCTTTCACCGAAGTCGAACGCGTTGCCCACTTGGCTATACGGAAGACCCATCATATTATAAGATTGCTAGTATGTCATTCTTAGACGCCTCATAAATTATCCATTGTTTTTGTTCGAGAAAAACGAAGATTTTAGAAGTTAATGGTTAGGTTTTTGTCTTTGTAGCATACCCTATAATTATTATTAATTTACTGAAATGAATGAAGATGATTCATTCCCACCGAAATAACATTATTATATTAATAGTTATTGATAATAGGGATGTGAAGAAGGGTTTTTAACATTAGAATAAAACATAATTGAACGGTTGTGTTTCTGCTTTAGCGATATTGCATATACTAGTTTAGTCTCCTTCGGTTTGAGGCAGGTGTAACTGGAAGGATATTTAGCCACTTGTTGACCGGGAGCCACAGCTTGTGAAACACTGGCTTCGGTTATAAATACCTTCTGAGGGTACTGCTGAAACGCGAGGAAATAATTCCCCTACGCATAAAGTGATAGAGCGTCACAGGCGTGTCCCGTGACGTAGGAGACAGCTAAGCCCAAGCAACCTTGTTTACTACTTGTCTGAAGTTTTTGATCGTTGAACTACCATTATCTTGGCTAGATCTCCCCCCACAGCGCTCACCTCTTCAGCAGCTAACCCCCCCTCCTCCCTCGCCATCCATCCATTGTGTTGATCCACATCTAGCGTTGATTCCATCATCCACAGTGACGACGCTACCTTAGTCACATCTAGGGATGCTATTTTCCCTTTCTCGCCAGGGAGGCAGATAAAAACCCTTACAATTGGGATGCAGTACGGCTTTCAGCATTACGTGTCCCTTGTTATTTTAGCGGAGAAAGTGACTCATGGAAAGTGGTCTTTTCATGTTCTGTTGTTTTCCAGTTTCACGTCGAATTAAGGGGAGAATGTTTTTCTGCTCGCAGTAAACATGTTGTAATTGGTCTCGCCATTTGATGCTGTCGCTCTACGGGATTTGTTTTCATTTTCTCTGTGTAAACAAGGTTCGACGTTATGCGTTAAACCTACGGTGTAGTTGATTGACTTTTTTGTGCTAGTGATTGTTTTAATAACAGGTGACAATTCACCTTTAAGTTGGGTGTCAAATTGTGAGATTCACTGAATATTTAAGAGGTTTCTCTGGGATTCTATTCGTCTTCAGAAACTGCGAGATAAATCTTAGCTCTTTATTGTTTTTCCACTAACACTAACGTGGTAAACTTACCCGGTTGAACTTTTCATTATTTTATGATTAAATAAGATTTGATATTTTTGAATCCACAATCTAATTCTTCCATTCTTTCTTTATTGTTCATTTTCTTGTCACGCAAATATCGCGTGTGCGCCTACATGTGTACCCTAAAAGGTGCCTTTAGACAGGTGGTAGGGAGTGATCGCAGCATTTATTTCGGTTACTGACTCTTACCGTTAGGGGTACAAAGGAATTCTTGAAACGACTCATCTTAACGTCTAATTCTAAGCTTTTTCTCGCAGGACCAGATCAGATAAAAGGGACACTTAGTATGTACCTGCCGTGTCTATGAAATACAATTATTCGTGGTCTTAATTAAATTAGTATGTCCCAGTGTTACTTCGAGGACTAAGAATAAGGAAATTACTAAATATTCTTTCTTGCAATATATCTGCTGTCTCCGAATTTCGTCTGCCTATTAACCTCGGATTTGAATCTTCTTTCTTCTCAAGAACCAATCAGCTTAAGGTAAATAATTTGGCTTGTTTACAGTAGTAACTTACACTTTACTAAGTTTACAGAGTAATTCAGGTTTTGAAGAGAAGCTCGGTGACGTAACTTAATTCTTTTCCCCTCTTTTTTTTCTTCCACTCTCCTCAAAGTTTTATTTAGAAGAGATTACTGAGGATCGCGAAAAGGTTTGGGTGACAGTTGATAAATTTTTTAGTAAGGTATTCCATAATGTTGTAATTAAAAAAATATATGTACCGGCCGAGGTTGTGTTCTAATCCCTAGTCTCTAGTTTGAGTCCCGGCCATTCGGCTAGGGAGTCGTGAAAGTTCGTCAATAACGATAATTATTAAAATGGATGCAATTGATGCCTCCCTGTTTCCATTATTATGATTTTCGTAACCTATGATCCTCGTGATTACTTTTTGTAACTTATTTTTATCGTTATTTTGGGAAGTATTTCCTTAGCCATTGCCTTTAATGTGCCGAGGTGATCTTTCACTAATCAGTACTGTTAAGGAATGGTCTTGCGGAAGTTTTCCTTCGTCAAGAGGGAAATGCAATAGAATCGCTTCGCCGCGCTCGTTCCGCGGATGTGCTAATTGCTCGTAAATAAATTCTCATTATCCCTAAATACACCCGATGCACTGAATCGTGCCACTATAAACCGTAGCGGATATGTTCGTGAATATGATTCACATCCACACATCGGTGATATCAGTTAACGTACGTACTTAGATGCACGATTAACTGTTATTATCGTGATCCTCGGCGTAAATACTTCACAGGCTGCCACTTTCTGCTCGGATATTTATTTTGGTCAAAGGATGCGTGAATTCAAATGGTGAAATTACGGAGCGTAAATTTCGTGGTGGTTTTGCGAATTCTGAGGGATGACCACTTTTCCGCGTTTTTCGCACGTCAAATGTTAAATTTATTCCCGTGAAGCATCGTTATTCGTTGCAAGAAATGTTTAATAGACCTTTTAAGTTTCCGTATCTTTCCTGCGAATGACCTCGAAAGCTGCTTCCTTATCTATATCGATGTGACGTAAAAACACGAATGCCTCCGTTTAGTTGGACTTCCATTGCTGTTCGAGATTCATCGTTCATGCGAACCTTTGTTTGATTACTGTGTAGGAGAGTATCAGGGTAGTTATTTATCTCGATAGTTCTGCCTTTCTCTTCAGTTTTGGGCGGTAATCGCAGCATCAATGTGTTAGTGTCCGTTTTTCCTTCTCTTCGTTTATTTATTATTGCGGTTCGATGACAGTCTTGTCTGTGAATTATTATTAAATGCGTTACAGATGCACTTAAAGTTAGGTTGTAATTTATTACTGTTTTTTAATTATTTCAGTATTATGCTTACTATAGAATATCTATTATCTAGCTACCCAGTACACTACTACATCACATATTTTCAAGCAAAAAAAATTCTATAAAAATTTCTCCCAGCTATAGCAATATAGTATTACAATGCAACTATCTCTTAGTTTAATAGTACACTAATATATTCAAGATTAATTTCCTTAAAATAGTACGTTTTCACTTGAAGTTATCAATCACAATTAGCAAAAAGTAAATTGGAAACTTGAAAAAGAATTTGTTATCAGCTCAAATGTTGCCAAACAATATAAGATCTATGAGTTGATATGATATTTAAATTCCTGTAATCGATGAGAAAAACTTCACTATGGTTTCGAATGGTTAATTACGCTAAAGAAATATTGTCGTGTGACAATTGTCCAGTCTGTTTCAGTTTCCAGTTCAGTTTCTTTGCCTTTTTTTTATTTCTCAGAGAAGTAAATCATTTCCAGAAAGTAAATGTTCCCCGGAGGAAAGCCGAGTCACACCTGCTGTAGAAATTACTAAGTATTTTTTTCTTTCAGTATGTATGTTGGGTTCCACAAAGTCACGCTTGGAAGCTATAATTTTATTGACTGTCGAGTTCTATTGGTTTCTTACACTTAGTGGACTAATTTTTGCAATAATTGAGCAATGACTGTCAGTCATTTACGTTTTGTGCCCTTTTTGATTAAGTCCGATCCGAAGGGAGTCGGACGAACACGTTCATTGCTGACTTCAGACCTGTTCGGCGTCTTAATCACTCGATCTCGGGTACTGCCTCTCTCCCGAAAAAGAGCCTTCTCAGCATTATCAGAAATCGGCTGGAAGATACGGCCTATTATTCCCTCCTTTCATAAGGCCCCATCTAAAACTAGATCTGATAAATCATGTGAATTGCTTCCCCCGGATGCGAGTGTCAGCATTGGAGAGTGAGGTCGCCCGACCTTGGATCCACTTTTATTCCTCGTGCGTCTCCAGGGCAGCGCGTGACGGCATTCGGTGAAGCTGCTGCGGCGGAATGCCACTGAGGCGTCGGGATGCACGAACGGGGGCGTACTCCAAGGGGCAAACGAATAACTTACCTGTCCACATCTTGCGTTTCCTCCCGCATCCCCTGACTTTCCCTTTATCCCGAACCCTCTTTTTTGCCCCCTTGCGTTACGGAGCCCGGCTATATCCGGATATCCGGAGGGTGGGCCCCCCCGTACCACTGCGCATGCGCAGGTCGCAGGGACCTAGTTCGCCGCTGCGGGGACCTCCAACCCCGCCGCCCCCCTCTAAGACTGCCTTTTTCTCCGTGCACGCACCTTATCCCCTTTGGTAACCTCAGCTCGACTTACTTCTTTCGGGCCTTTTCTCTCTCCCTGACGTTTGACCCGCTGTCATAAAGGCTCGTTGCTAACCCTTTTGAGACGGGGTAACAAGGATTTGGTGAAGAGAATGCCGGGAGAGCAGGGCAATCGACCCTTCCTTGAGCTCATCTCATGTCGTATCTTTCTCGGAAGGGTTTGAGAGAAAGGGATAAGTCAGGAATATATAGGTGCCTGGAGAGATGGGGATTTTGTCGCGCGACCCTTCTCGAATTTATGTATGTACGCTTTGGAGGGATTTGGGTGCTTCAGGTTGGGCAATGGCGGTAGATCAGCAGATTCGAGTTTAAACTGGCGAATGGTTGATTTTTTCCGATGATTTGGGTGGAAAAGATAACTTGAGGGCATAAGTTCACGAGTAATAGCGACGAATCAGGGGTTCGCATTGAATACCTACCTCAAGATGGAAGTGAATCTGTCGCAGTGAAACTTGTTTATACCGGAATAGCATTGTGCCAGATTTTTTTTCCGTTATTGTCAGGTTTCCGTAATACACAGGTTAGAATTACTTGATAGGGACTCCTATCCTGCAGGTCGGGACCGAGAAATTTTCCGTAATGGAAAGCAATTTTTCTGGAATGGTAAGTTTCCGCTGTAGACAAGTTTCACTTTATCATACTATCAATATGGGAAATCAGTGACGCATTAATACATTTATTAAAACGCAGGACTGTTTTCGATTAGTTTAATTACGTCAGTTTAAAGTTTAAATCTGCCAAATCTTAGATATACTGTCAAAACGCTATTTTTTTTAGAATTTATAATTCCTTTTCCAATAAGAGTTGCTTTTTTCCTGGAAGTATATACCTACCCGCAATGCACCAAATATCCGTTCCTTCTTTGTCGCTGTCCTTTCTATTCGTGGTATTCCCGTATTTGTTGTGCTTCGATCTAGTTTGATTTTTTGTAGTTGAAATATATTTATTTTGCACTCCTGTGTTTCTTTCTGAGAGTAATTGAATCCTTTCATACTTTATGAAATTCATATAGTCGCAAGAAAATTCAATGACCTAAGGGAATGCCTTCTCGACGATGTTTTTTATCGATGGAAACTTTTCAGCATCCTCCCTTTGCAAAGAAATTCGATTCTCCCACATTTAGGGATGCTTCCAGATGCATCCCTGCGCGGGAGAGTACTATCCGCTTTCTCGGATTTTTTTATCACGTTTTTGAGGCAGGGGGCTTTGGCGTGGCATATGGGGCAGGCTTATTGCGGGCAAGCAACTTCCGAAAGGGACGCTCACTTAGAAGTTAAGAATCTCGCGTTAAATTTGCGGAGAAACGGATGTTTTCGTAAGTAAGGTATGAAATTGATGCTAAAGTAGATCTTATGATGTATTTATCGAAAGAAAAATCTTTAAAATCTCTCTCTTTAGGTAAATATGAAGTTTATTGTTTTATAAGTATGCGGGCGTGAGCTTTGTGGTTTTTACTGTCTTTGGAGAAATAGTTCCTAAACTATCGGCGGCGGAGTGGTGGAGAGAGTGATAGCATTTTAAACCTTAAGTCCCAGGTTCGAGTCCCGGCTATTCGGATTTTTCTGGTTAGGAAATTTTCGTGCGTGTTCGCCAATGATGGTAGTTATTAAGATGGATGTAATTGGGATCATCCTCTTGTATCCATGAAAGAAATTAGTAATATTAACACGAATTTCATCTCCTCAAAACATCTTTCAAAAGATACCTCTTACAATTACTTCCTTAGTGTGGGGCTTGATATATTATGAATAACATGTTTTAATCTTAGTTTATTCATATTAATTTTCTCCTGACTTTTTATTCAAATTAGAATTTTACCACTGAAGAAGGGCGCGATATTAAGGAGCGAAGCATGTACAAAGAAACACGAGATAATAAGATTGCACAGTTTCATACAACATCCTATAAATGTGTACTCTTGTTCATGCTTGATTGTGTATGATCGGTTTGCGGATAGATTTGCCAGGTGTGACGCTTTTCGCCAGAATCGACGCGCATCGCTTATCGGCAATTTTTGTGACTAATAATCTATTCCACATTATCCGTATGACTCTTCGTATTGGAAAGATGGAAGTCAGTGCGAGAGAATGGAAGAGTCGAGGCAGACGAAGGCGAATGTGTATGGATTTGAAGAGATTCCTCAATGGCGTGAAATAGAGCACAAAAGAGGTTAAGAATGGGGTGGAATGGACGCCTAGGAATCTCTAAATACGTCTCTGTCTTCCGTTCCCTCTTACCAAATGCGTAATCACTTCCTTCCTCCTCAACGCGTCTGCCCGAAATTCCCTCTTGTGTTCTCCTCCACTGACTCATTCTCAAGAAGTCGTACTTCCTTTAGAGCGAACATCGCATGCGCTTGCGGAAGTGTCACCAAGCAGATTGCATCCCGCTATGACATGCATGCATAGAAGTAAGGAAAAAATCCCTTGGCCACCATAGGGTTTTGCTCTCTTCGGGAAATTTTATGGAGGTATGCAAAGTAGCCTGTTTAAAAAAAATAACTTCATTATGCCATCCTCAAATATAGGAACACATATAAAGTCTGGGTTAGGTAGCTAATCGCGCAATTGACTTCGAATCGCAAGGTCTGAGATGTATATTTAATGGTCCTCATGGAGAATTGAGAGAACTGTTATTTATTAGAGATGTTATCATATTCATAAAAGTTTTCATGGAGTATGTAATCCTCCCTCTGTCGACTGTCATTTTTTCTTGGAGATTCGTCTATTGTCTGTTTTTGCTTAGAGAAATGAAAACTCAGGGTTCGTTTTCTATAGTCATGGTCTCTTGTTTTTACTTTTTACGCCTTTACATTTATTACTTGTTAACTCTTTCACGTACGATTTCTTTAATTGATACTTTTAAAAATCATAATTCATGTATTTTTTATTGTTTATTTATATTTCTTCAATTATATGTTATTATTTTCATTACTTATTCCTTTACTTTTCAATATATTCTTTTTGCTAGCTTTTAAGTATATATTTCATATGTTGTATTCGGCTTTATCTAGGATTGATTTAATACGAATCCCGTTTTACGAGAATGCGGTTGTTATCTTAAGATTCATACCACGGGATCTCGGTTAGCCAAGTGGGCAACGCGTTCGACTTCTGTGAAAGCGGTCCACGGTTCGATTCCCGGTGAGGGCCTACGTGCGAAATGGCCTAAGCAGTCGAAGCACTTTTAACGGTACTATACTGCGATTCATACAAAAATAAGTGGCAATATTTTTTTCCCTTTTATTTTTTTGTATTACTTTTTTTAATCTTTCCATTCTATCGTAAGGTGAACATTCCGTTCTTCGAGTTTTAACCGTTGTTAGAAGTTTTTCATTTCCTATCCGCCGGTTTCAATCATTCCCTTCTTAAAATATTCTTCTCTTGTCGTTTTCGGCTCCGATGCCTAGTTTTTCTCAACACGTCGATTCCTCTCTCCCGTGTTAATGACGACTCTTCGTTAATTTTTGTTCTCTATCGAGTTCTCATTTCTACTCTCGTCATTCCGCGGATTAAATTTCGTGTTTCTGAGAGCTTTTACCGATGGAAGCCCGCGACCCTCCCTCTCGACATGCTTGTCATTTCTAAAAACCCCTTTCTTTCGCGGACGTTTACCTCTCGCGATTTTTTTAACTCGTTCCCTTTAATGGATATCGAATCCGGCGTTATTCTCGGATGGCAGCTTTTTATCCAATCCGTCAAAAAACCCGTAAACGTAATTTTCAATCAAAACTTATTGGGTCCATATTTCGGCATCATGGGATTTTTGTGTTGTATTCCACGCGGACGTATCATTGGCTGTTTTAAGTGAAATTCAGAAGCTCGTCCAAATGCCAAGCTTCAGCCAAGTTTCCAATTGAAATAGATGATAGATTACATTTAGATCAATTTTTGAAAATTTTTACGTTACGATTTTATCTTTGTTATGAAAAAAGTTATCCTGCATTGAAGGGTATCTATGATTTTCGCTCAAATAACTAACTCATTGTCAGTTTCTCCCGATATCGCAACGCTCTATAATCTCATTCCATCTAGCTTTGACGTGAAAAAATAGGAATACGAAACATATGAAAGAGGTAAAGTGCTTTCGTCAGAAAAAAATGTAGATTAATCTTTTTGTGACGTCAGTCCGTCATGCGTGTAAGTAATCTAAACGAAGAACGGAACGTGCTCCGACTGAAATGCATGTGAAAGATTTGTATGGAAATTTTCTATGATATTCATTAATTTCGTGTTTGAAAGCTTTTAATGTTGAGTTAAATATTAATTAACGCGAGCGTAGGTGATGATTATGGTAATCGCAATGAAGGTAAATAATCTAACGTAAAGAATGTCTTCTATCGGAAAAATTGCGTAAATTATTTGAAAACAAAGTAATCTCGCAATACAGGTATAGGATCAAAAAAAAAACATTTTTTTGTTTTTCGTGTTTACCGCCTTGTTATTTTTTTTAATCGCTTATCCTCAAATCAGTTACTGTACATATGATTAATCAGTTCTCGATGTCGATATTGAGTTGAATATAAGATGATTCACCCTTGCAACCAATAACTTATTCGATTATTACGAGCTTGTGAGAAAGCCTTGTTTCAATCTTTCCGAAAGGTAATGTGCTCTTCGAGGAATTTTTTTTAGAGTTAGTGGATTCGTGTGCATTTTTCACGTGTACCCTCCGTAAATCAACCCCGCGTTCGGTGCTGATGGAAGTGGCGGTACACGAAAACTCCGAGGGAGCTCACTTTAAAAATAGCGTGCTTTAAAAGAGGACGAATATTTTCCTCTTTTCTCATTTATCTCGGTCATCCATTTAAAATTATTCAGTCGAATTTCGCGAGCCAGTTGCCAGACATTGTCTTCAAAATATTGTCCTCGATCCTAAAGCGCATCTCAAATTTCTCCATCTGTACAAAGGACGGATTGTGAGGTTTTTTACTGAATAATGACATTTTTGTACCACCCTTAGTTAGCGAGGTATTTATTTTATTCCATCTCTGCCCTATTTCTCTCGTTTTCTCGCTTCCATTGTTTACATTGTGTTCTGAAGGAGGCGTTTCTTTAGCATGTGATATGCTTTTATCACAAGCAAGACGTAGTACAGCTCTTTCATTATAGTATGTGTAGGTATCTTCTGATTTTTTTTAACCGGTATCAATATTCCGATGCTAAGTTTAAGAGAGTTTTAAATAGCACTCCATATTTTACGTTTTCTTGGAAGTTGTTCTATCTACATTCCTATCCCGATGGTGTACGGTTTCCATGATAGATATAACTAGTTTGTCCTCTCATTTAGAGGGGAGAAATGTTGCGTAATACTGAAGATTATTTTCTTTGCGAGAAAGGGCGACCTGCAGAAGTCGTTTGGTTACGATCTCATTTATCATTGTGTCTTAAGTGCACACTGGGTCTAGCAGTTTGCCTTTGACCTTTGTAATGTGGTAAAATGGGCATCATCCCTTCCTCTAAGCTGCGAGAAGGGCTACCGGGTAGCCAAGTAGGTTGCACGATCGACATTCGTGAAAGCGGTCCCGGGTTTGATTCTCGGTGGAAGCTCATGTGCGCGCATTGATCTTAGCTGTAGCTCTTTTAACAATAATACTACCAAGGTGCGTGAAATTCTAGTTCTGAAAGAAATTGTGGAGTGTTCATTAACACTCTACATTGCCTCCGGTGTTTTTTTTTCGAATATTCACAAATTTTGTGTAAAATATTCCTTTGTAATGCTACTTCCGAGATTCCATACTTTAGAATAGGAATATTTTTGTTCTGTAACATTGTCTATTTTTTAGCCTATTTAACTTATGGTTTGCTTTGTTTTCGGAGTTAAGTCTGCTCTTTTTCGCTTAAAACTATTTTAATGTTGTTTGGTATATATATATTTTTTTTGGGCGATTTTTGACTTGGATAGGCTTAGCTTGGAATCTTCACGTAGGGTTTCTTATGAAGCGAGATAATTGTCGTTTTTATATTTTTTGTTATTCTTCTTGTTGAATGTCTAATTTTTTATAATATTTTCAATAAAGACTTTCCAAATCTGGCCCCTGAATACAGTAGGTCCCGCAGTATATGGCATTAATTGTTGCCGTTTCGCCATTGTCTGGAATATTTTACGTAACTGTATTTTTTATTAAATTATAATAAAAAATAAAATCTCCTCCAATTATTCCTTTCCAAACAAGCTTTGGGTACTTTTAAAGGAATACAATAGCTGTTCCTTTGGATCCCCCGTTAAACATTTTTCAGATAATGATGCGACCCTTATCTCAAAAAGTTTGGATACCCTTGTTCTAGATGTGCATGCTGATACTATCATTACCATCAGGGAAGATATAATGATACGTTTTCAGAGAACATTTTGCTGTTCGGTTCTTCTCAGTTGGTATGAGTCGTCATCGGAGAATGATGTAGAAATTGCTTTTGGCTGACGTAGAGGGTGAGTCATGTCATTTTTAGGAATAATAATTTGAGGAAGTAATTCCATCGGAATGAACCGGGGCGCGGCGACATTTCTTTATTACACAGTTTCATTTTTGAGTTCTTACATACAAAAATATTTGGCCTGTACTAAGTCGTTCCTTGGTGAAGTATTAGGGAATAATAGTTATTTGAATGGTAAAGGATAGCTGTTTGAAAAGTGTTTTTTCAACATTTCGAATTTTTCATCGTAGCAAACGAAGTCAGATTTTCGTTTATTTTTTATGTTATCATTGTTGTAATGGTTTATCGTATTTATAGTCAAACGTGAGGATTCGTATCGCTAATCGCTATAAGATCGATTTTATCGTTAAGGTTGTTTCGTGATGTTTCTCTTAGAAGGGGGAAAAAGTTAATTCTTTCACAGGCCTCTGTGAATCTTTTAACTTGTTTTGTTGGAGACTTTTGTCTATCTATCCTAATAGTTTATCATTTTTCGAAACAGGAAAATAACCAGTTTTATTCAGCAAATAGAATTTTGCTGTAACGTAAAGTTAGGACTGTAAATGAGGTTTTTCCCCACAAACCCAAATCTTTTTGTGTTGCATTCCTTCTTCTTTTAACTTCAAATATTAAATTTAACTTATGTATTGACAATTGAGGTTAGGTGAAAGAGTGGCCAGATTGGCTTCATCTCGTCTTAATAAAGAGTTTATTCATTTGTTGTTTAGGACTAGGTATTAAATGTTAATTTCTGAAACTCTGCTGTTAAGTATCAGCATTTTATCGCTTTAATTACTAAACCTTGTTTGTGTATATAGCCACATCACATGGATTAATTGTAATTTATTTTCTTTATTTCATCCTTCGCTAAGATAAATTAGAATATTTCACAGTAGTTAACAACTTTAAAAGCAGTCAACAGAATCATCATTCTAGCTTCGGTAGAGATGCAAGCGCGCAGTTAAAACCCGTCGTAACATTAACATTCTCCATGTTGTTTCCGGAACTTTTACTATCGCTCCTTCTTCCCATTAATCATGACGGCTATTCTCCTGAATCCTGTTCTTAATCTCCATTTCAGCCACTCTCCATTTCCTCATTCTTTCCTCGTTAGTCGCTCTCCATCTTCAAGACCAGGCTTCATTCTTCGCAGCCTCCACCCTTTCCCTCTCGCAACCTAGTTAATTTGTTCCCCGAAAATGTGTCGTTACGCGAATTCTAACGTCGCGAAACAGAGGGTTTAGAATGTCCTCGCGCATTGCTCTAAATCCACTCAGGAAATTAATTTTGGCGGGAGAAGATAAAGAGGAGCGGAACGTGAGGAATTCGTTTCATGGCGTCCCAACTTCAAGGTGTTGTTATGCGAATCAGCCATCCCGCGCATTATTTTCTCCGTTTAATGTGTAATTTTCCTGTTTTTCGTCGTCCTCGCTCTGCATTCATGTCTCACCCCCTTCATGCTTCATCCGTTCAAGTTTAAATTGCCTCTTTATTTCGTTTTTGTGATATTTGCTGAATTTTTTCTGTTTCTTGATGATATCTTTACGTTAATGCTCGTAAATGAAAACAGTCCTTTACGATTAGCTGTGGTCATAGTTAGTATGAACCAACTAAAAGTATTTTATGCTAAACGTAAAACATTAATCTTTCACCCAACTCACAATCAGTGAGTTTTTTTACATTCACGATCAAAGATATCTAAATTTAACCATGTATTTGCCCAAAAAATTAATCTTAGTTTAGAATGTCATTATGAAATACGCATGTTCATTTGCTATAGGACGGTATTTCATAAAAATTTTAATGGCTCATATAAATAATAATGTTACCACAAGGACGTATTTTCTTGTCAGAGCAATTGGTCAAAGCAGCAAGAGTTGGAAAGCTTCATCTTAAAAAATGTGTGTACTATACTATATTAGATTTTTTTAACCCCCTGAAGCAGTTTTTTAATTAATGGTTTAAGTAACTATGCTTGACAGAAATTTCTGTGAAACTGTAGCGTAGTTATTTTACCCATTAATGTTACGGAGTTTCACAGTCTTGGCTGATTTCACTATCGATTTCAATTTTTTTAGTGTGTGTTGGCCTAGGGTTTCATGTCATAGGAAAGTGTTTAGTCTCATTTTGCCCTTACTGAAGAATTTTTACGCAGAGTAAAGAACTCATTATTATTATTTGGATTCTAGCGGATGTAATCCCCTCAAAAGTCAATAATTCTGTTGCGGATCCTTAGGGTTCGTAGAGTAAATGGTGCTGCTACTTGTCTCCGGGGTCAAGGCGTCTTGTGCAGTTGGCACCGCAGCGCAGAATTCGAGGCTCCGTCGAGGCGGGATGTGGTTGTTTGTGTTTTTAAGGCTTCGCTCTTGTGATTAGTTTTGGGGCGCAAGTAGGCGAAGGGGCCTCAAGATCGATTTTCGCATCCATCGCTGATCGATGTCGGTTTAGACCGAGGAAAAATTGATGGCGGAGCGTTACCTTTATTTTCCGCGCTCGCATTCGGTTAATTTATGTCACGATAAAAAATTGAGGGAATTTTTCCTCGGCCCATCCAGCAGGTAGAAAGAAGGAAATATCTCGGGAAGAAGTTTTGTAAATGAGGACGTTCCCATTCCGATTGCGGATGATCAATAAGTTGCCTTTTGCCACTGGTCAAAGTAAGGAACTTTGTGATGATCTTCCGATGTTGAATCGTGCGTGGTTTAAGAACCTTTTGGAGGAGTGTTGTATCTTGAAGATATATTTTGTCTAATAACTACAGATTTGGATAGATACGTTCTTAGGTACAGGTCTAGAAAAAAAATCACCGTAAAGCAATTTACACAAGTCTTAATCAACCGATAAGTAAATTACCTAGCGCGTCTCTTGGGCTTGCATATGAATTTATTTTTGATATACTTACCGGTTTCATTCTGTGCGTACTCATTTGAAGCAGTCGGGAGACAGAAATATCTTCTTTAGGTTTACAGTTTATTATACGGGAGAGTGAAGAAAGTGATGCTTATGTCAACTATCTATGATGTAGAATTCTTATGATAGAACATCTGAAAATCCTTCCTGGTTTTTCTAATTCTGTTTCCTCTATCTCCTTTTCCACCGCAATATGTGTACTTACTTCCCAATTTCTACTTTGTATGTTTCATAAAACTGCGTATTCCGCAACATTCCGGTGGCGTAAGACTATCTCATGAAGTAAGTTTTTATTCTTCGGAAAGGGTGAATTATGGAAGGAAAAAGTGTGTTGAAAGGGTATCGCATATGGTTATGCTTGTATCTAAGTGCTTTTTCAGTTGATAAACATGATGATGAACTTTCTTTGTCCAAAATCAATTAATTTGTTGCAAACGTGGCTTCCAATGTTTCTAGCCGCAGTATTACTACAGTATATACTATCGTAACTAGTAAGGTTTTAATTATTTTCCTTCACGATAGCATCATCTCGGTTTGATACCATATTTATCGATGTTCTGTTCATTGCGTATCAGATACATTCACATTCGTAATCACGGAACGGAATCGCTCGTTGGAGTATAGTTTGTAAGAACGTGTCGTTCGGAAATAGAGTTGTTGGTTCGATTGATAATTCAGGTAAAATGTAGCAAATGTCAATTTTTTTACTCTATCAAAAATGTTCACCAGTTTTCTTCGCAGACCCCTAGTTCTAGTTTGAAGTGTTTGATCGAGATATCCTGCCGTACCCCTATAAGGTGCGTACTCTAGTGAGGAATGGATCGCATGTATTGCAGCCCTTCTCTCGTTTCCTTCCCTTTCCCCTGTCCACACCCCTTTTGCCTCCCCCTCCTCCGTCCACCACCCCATCGATCTCCTCCTTCTCTGGGCCCTGAGGTAGATCGTCGCCGCTTCCAAGGCTCACTCACTCCGCTTCATCCTCATATTCTTTCCTTTCGGAATAAAGGTCAATTTGCGTTAAACAGAGGGATCTATGGACCATTTATTTGGCGAGGCTTGGGCGAGCCTCTCTTTCGCGTAACCTCGTACACTGTTCATATACTTCACAAATATTAATGAGGAGAGAGGAAAGGGTTGGTTTACAGGGAAGTCTTCGCAACCTAAGGTTGACAAAACACCCACGATGCAGGATAATGTCCTCAAAGGGGCGAAAAAAAATCACGAAAGCCCGGTAAAAATAAGAGTAAATGGCAAAGGTGACTTAGCACGTCGATAAATGGAATAAAGCACCTTATTGTGCCAGGCTCATCTGCCCGGGTTCCGGATTCGAGTCCCGGTTTGTTCTGCCAAACTTTTTTCAGTACTTTCACGCTTTAAATACTACACCCGTAAAAGAATGAGCCTACAAAAACCTGAAGTGGTGAAATTGAAATAATTTCTTTTTCATTTTAAGATTTCACGGAGAATTCCCTCAGAAAAAAAATGCTTGAAAGTAAAACGGTTGGAAACCAGGGGCGTAGCCAGGATTTGTCCATGGGGGGGTTTAGAGTCATGGAGTAAACATATGATTGCGTACAATTCAGAGGCAGAAATACTTCCGCCCTAAATCTAATAAAAATAAAAACTGATTTATTTTAACATGATAACATACCCTGTCAATCTCCAGCGGATCCATACCCAGTCAATCCTCGGTGTTTGTACGGCATAATTGCGATAGGCTATGATTTCGTTTATTGTTGGCTCTGTTCTCATGGTGGGGGATTGAACCCCCAAAACCACACCCCTGGGTACGCCCCTTTCGAAAGTAATCGTTATTTCGAAATGATAATCTAAATGAGTTATAAATCTTATAATTATGGATACATTTTACTACAACATAAGAGTGAATAGAAAAAATTTAGTCTCCTGGATTTGGTCTCATCTATTTCTCACGTAGACGAAGGCATTCCCGAACGAGTTTTCCTCCATTCATTAAAGTTTCTATTCATGACTTACCCCGTTTCTATGCAATCCTCCGAGGGTCAAGGTGCAGCAATGCTGAATATATCTGCTCCCATTTCTTTTCAACCGTGTAATCGATCGCGGAAGAACAAATATAGGAAGTATTCTTCGATTGTTTTCTTCCATGGCAGCGATTTTGGGAATGCGCGGGCATCGAGTAAAAAACATAATCGATCCAGCATTACGTACGCTATTGCTGCTTCTTCTCTGTCTATATTTATTTATTTATTTATTTAAGAACCCGTCGCGATTAGGTCGTGGGACCCGGTGGCAACGGTTTCTTCGCATCTTGGGGACGGTTTGTCATATTTCTTTCATCTATCGGTTTTACACATCTTTAGTGGTAAAGAGGCTTATGTGCAATTTTCCGACAAAATAGCGCAACGCCTGCCCTTCGGGTTTAATTAAGTAATTTTTAATTCTTTAATCTATGATAAAATTCTCGCGCACATTTTTGTCGAACTCATCTGTGGAGCATTTATCCCTACCGTATTAAAATATTTCAAATTTTTGGCTCAATTTAAGGCCGAGTAGGTTAATTTTGCTACCGAAAAGTGCATTCCGCGATAAATCGTAATTTACCCGGATTTTAGTCAAATGACAGATGTGAATTGAGCCTGCATATTTTATTTTTCGTATTCAGCGAACCCCCCTGCCATACGCCACTGGCGGCTTGCGGGGTATGAATCTAAAATTCTAAACTAGGTTCGCTGACAGATTTGATAAATTTCTCCTTAAATGAATTTTCATTGACGACTTAGATTATTAGTTCTCCATGAAAAAATCTTTGACTTCTCTAATATTACTTGTGTATCAGATAAGTGAAAGGAGTGTGGTTGATAGATATACGAACGATAAGAGAAATGACTATTACTGGAATGTAATCCTTAAAAAAGTCATTTCAAGTCGTTCTTTCCGCAAAGCATTAGCTAACAGGCTAAATCAGGTAGGAATTTTAAAGTTAATACTCCCATCGGCGTACGTCATTGATGACTTAAGGGGTAGAAAGGTGAAGTTTCTTTAGTTTCGTGAAGGGCACGTGGTCTTAAAAATTTGGTCGGACCCCTTCGTCAAAACTGCCTTGGTGGAAAGTTACGAATAAGGTCCATTCTTATGCTGAGGGCACTGCAAGGGAGGTACTTACTATCGTAACGACTATGCCCAAGTTCCACTCCCTGGCCGCAGATAATCCGGTTGCGAAAATTCGTGGTGAACGCCGTCCGTTCGCATGGAATTGTCTCATTGTCCCCCCCTCGAGTTCACCTTGACCCGCCAATCCATTCCCCTTTTACCATTCTCTTTCTCCCGCTCTTTTATCGAAGAGCGAATTCAGCCTTCTCCGCTTAATTCTACCGATTTTTCAGCTTAGGAGGAATTAAAGCTTGGAATTTTGCATTTTTAGGTAAAAAACGTTAAATTCCAAGGTTCATCAGGCGCGAATACGAAGCATTACTTGCCTATGCGTGATGATTAGCTACGCCAAAGAAAGATCTAGGTAAATGGGAATCTTTCACTAGCAAGGTGGATATCTGCAGTTAGTAATATTTTGGAAAGTACTTGAATAGCTGTGGTAATTTTGCACATAAGGGCCCCCACCGGGAATCGAACCCAGAGCATCTTCCAACGAAAACGAACACGCTACCCACTCAGCTCACCGGGAAACTTTCCCTCCAGTTGTTTGGTATCTCTAAAATTCTAGGTGTTCAATGCTCATGTTTCCCGAAATTTTAATATTTTCATGCTTCAATGTAATCGCAGTGTAATACAGTTTTGTATCTTGCCTATTTATTTTATTTAACACATGACTTTACACAATAAAATTAATTAATTTTCAAAGGCAGAGTAAAAGATAAATCACATGAGATTCACGTTATTTGTCAAAAAAAATAGTAAATTAAGAATGTATAGTCTTTGACGGCATCAGTTGTCAGAATGTCTCAAAACTTACTGTTTAGTATGTATACGCCAGATATTGTCTTATCTCCTGTTGGTCTGTATCAAATTCAGTGCTGTCAAAAATTGGGAGATCACCATCAATAGAAGTGTACTTTCTCTCCGCCATGGGCTAAAATTTTAGATTTCCGCTGCTTGAATATCTTAGTGAAAGGCGTATCATACGCAGTAATTGTTATGTGTAGTTGGCTTAAGTAAAATTTGGTGCTCGACGTTGGAATGCTGAGGAAATTCCGCTGAATAATCTAATAAAAATGCCGGTAACCCATTTTCCTCTTCCCTTATTCTGAGAAATCGTTCGATAATCGTGACATTGCGGTACTTTAGGAAAGGCTTCCTTCAGAGGCTAAGTGTCTGAATCCAGGTCCACGAGTTATCTTTATCTTTTAACTTTAGTTTCTTAATTTTCGTTACATTCGCTGGTTCTCAATTGGATTATTTTGGTCCTAAATATAAATATATCGTTTTACATTCATGATTCGGTCATTCGAAATGATTCCATCGCCATCCCTTACGAAAACTCCGTTTTTTACGGATTTCATATGTGTATGCCTTTTTCTTTATTCATGAAGCACTGAATCAAAATAAACTTGACCTCTCCTTCTTTCATGGTCGCGTATTTCTCTCGTATACCATTTCCAATTTATTCTGGGTCATTGTGAAAGATAATTAAGATATATCCATTCGATTAATATGTCAATTAAATGTGAAACTAACTCCCCTGCGGCATCTCTCTTCAGGGTGTAGATGCTGAATTCACAGGTAAAATTTATGGAAAAAAAGTTTGCTTATTTTCTTTGTGCTTCCTCTTTACTTGAAAACTCGAGTCGGAAAAGTTTTTAATTTTCCTTTTACCATGCCTAGTGGTTATGGATACAGTTGTATTTATTTATTTATTTTTCCGTTGCCCAAGAAAAATTTTCAGATGCGTGAACAGTATCAATTGGCGAACAGACGCTGACACTGGCGCTGACGGTAATCCGATTTGCCGGGACTCGAACCCGAGACTTTGGGGTTGGAGCGCTAGAATCCTAACCACTCCGCTATAGCGACCGCTTTATTTATAATTAGTCGCAGAAAATAACTAGGATGTATATTTGGTGGTTATGAAAATATTGATAGCTTATGTTGAAAAAACAATTAATTTCGATTTATCATTTTTTCCGCGCTAATTTTTAAATATTCAAACAGTTTCATAAACTAAAATAAGGAGAATATATTCGCGAGTTTTGTTAAAAGAATTGCTGCTTAGCATAGTGTTTTTGTGTTCTCAGTCGCCTGCACGTTGCAATAATACAATTATTATTAGAACGCAGAAATAATCAATAAGACGTATAGTATCGATGTTCAGCCTTTGGTTTCCATTCCTGATATTGAATGATTTCAGATGAAAATTCCAAAACTCATATTTTTCCTTTAAGTATCACTTCCGCAATCTCTACGTATCCGGCTCGTAATTTCAATTCTGAAATGGTATCATTAAAATATTATTTAAAACTAGTAAGGTGCCAGTTTTGTATTGTTTTAAGTTAAAAGTTCGACAAGTGCCCCTTCTCCATGCTTGTTCATTTGTCGTTATTTCTTAAAACTAATTCCTCCTTGCATCTGGATTTGGAATGAAGGAAGAAAGAGTTCGTTCTTGAAGGGCTGAGATCTTTAGAGATTTCCACTCAAAAGGTTCAAATTTATGAGATACATCTCTCAGATGGGCAGAATTGTTCCCAAGCACGACTTTCATCGTTTTAGCCCAAGTCACGCTTTTATTTTGCAATATAATCGTATTGTGGTCCGTTTTCGGTCACATCGACATGTGTTCCACGAATTGTTGCCTTTAATCAGTTTTTTCGACGCATACTTAACGCACTATTGTTATTCGCCCGACTGTTTCCGTCCGATTTTTAAGTTAATTAAAATCGCGAGATATTTCATCGTTTTAACTGCCCGCCCTTCTGGGAATCTCTCGTTCATATTCATGTTTTCTTTGACAGTCCATCATGGTTTTAGTTGCGGTCGCGCATGCTAATGTTTTAGTCACTAATCATTTGTATGATTTGAAAAAAAACCAGCGTTTCGGTATAAATTTTACGTCGTCGGAGACTTATGATAATTTAAGAGAAAACTAAAATCAAATACGCTGATCTCTTATATAGAAAATCTTTGCTGCAAGTTGCAGATGTGGTTATGAGCACGTCATTTATCGCAACATAATGTCATAATCACATGTATCCTATTTTTTAGTCTCTTTTATCGTGGCAGTTGATTGGAAGTAGCAATATCTCTCTATCATTTATCGTTTTATTCTCTTATCATGATATTTCGTTAACTAACCTCTGCGTCCATATGCTATCTCTTGTTCACCTACCCCTTCGACATTCGCCTCTCCGATCGTGACGTCGAAATGGAAATTAATGTATGTAGCGTTTCTAAGAAAATGAGGGAAACGTTACGTTAATCTGGTAATTATTCTGCAAGAACGACATGGTATTGAATTACTTACGTTGGAAATGATTTGCTCGCTGTACACCCTTTCGCATGCCCATAAAGGTTTTTCAAAAACGGACTGTCTCATTTACAACCATACGCTGGTTCGCCGTAATGGTCCCATGGGTTTGACTTTTTCCGTAGATAAAAACTTTTGGCATGAATAATGCGTTAGATTTGCCATGATCCTCATCTTCAGGAGTGGAAAGAAGTTTGGAATCTGTCGGAGACGGTATCCATCGGCAGTGAGGGCGCCCGGGCGTGTCTTTCCAGTAGAACGCCTATGGACGCTTCATCCCCTGCGTCGATTACTTCCCCTGCCCCCCCACTCCCCTCCCAGAGAGGGTTTATCATCCACACGTCGCCACGTTCTACCCCTTCTTGGTCCTCGGCCAGTTGATCGTTTCTTTCCCGTTGTGACTATGCGCCCAACGGGAGCCATTTTTATCCTGCGACCACCGAATGGAATCTCGGAGAAAGTCCCTGCGGAGGAATGTTTCATGCCTAATGGTCGAAAATTTTCTCCATTAGAGCGGTTGTAGATGGGGACAGGTGAGGGATCGCCTATTTATGTTGATGGTGGTGGCTAGAGATTTAAGCAAATTCTCATCGTGGTTTGGAAGAGGAAGAATGGCAACGTGGTAAATGAGGCGTTACATTTCGAAATTTTAATTTGCCAGCAACATTCGCGTCGAGCTATGAAATTGATGGGTCGGCGTGGTAATAAACTTCGAATGCTGTTGAATGCGTCTGAACGACGATTGAAAGGATACAGCGGTAGAAACTATTTTAGAAAAAGTTTGGCGCTGTTATGGAAATGGAAAGAAATCGATAAAGAAGGGCAGAAGATAATTAAAACCACTCGAAATGCACCCCGAAAATAATGTCGTTAAAATGTTACAGAAGTTACGAGAAATTACTACAGAATATGATGAAAAATGAGGCTGTTAACAGCCTAGTTTTCCTTTATAAACGAAATCCTTCAAAATCCCGTTTGTGGTTCTGGTGTGCATAAAAAGTACGATGCTTAAAAAGCCCAAATAATGTTAAATTTTGGCAAATTTTAGGCGAAAGTTATTTAATCTTACTATGAAAAAACTATTTAACCGTAAAAGACGTTAGACGCATATTAAAATAGCTTTTGTGTTAATTCCAGAAAAAATTCATTTTCTTCATTTAATCATGATTTTAGCTCTTCGTTCCTTGTTAGTTTCTCGTCGGTGGTTAATTTTGTTTGATGCAGTCGTAGAAAGTAATGGAGAGATACCTGTGATTACTGTAATCATATCATTGCAAGTATACAGGTACAGCAACCTTTTATAAACAATATGACTGGTGATAATAGAATAAAATTTACAATATCATCATTGTGCTTTGCTAGGATCGTTTGTTTCTCCTGTTTGGTAATATGCAGTAAAAAATAATTTTCTGTAGTCAATACATTGCATGAACTTAAAATTCATTCCACCGATTTAAGAGAATAAATTTAGTTCCCCTTCCGCGAATACATAGATATGATTGTCGTTTCTCCTGTAATAAAGTATTGCGGAGAGAGAATTGAGTAGCGGAGATATTCCTACAAAATAGCTCTCTTAATTGGTAAACATTATATATCCCTAATTTTGGGTAAAAACTTTTGACACTGAATGTGAACAATGGTCTGAACTTAGTCTAAAGCTGTTGGTTTAGAAATAAACTTCGTGGTTCAGTAAAGGTACAACGTTTTCTGTTTTTGCTTTCTCTTGGTATGCCCAGGAAAATAAGGACAGATTTGAGAGGTGTAATTGATCTGAGTGGTTTTGTGTATTCGAACAGCTTCATTAAAATAGTCATTGAACATGTATGGGGTCGTAGATTTTGCATTCACTATTCCACTTCATTTTTCCTACTTCAAACATTCCCCTCGATAAAATTCGAGGAAGGCTTTAGCTAAGCGAGTAGGTATTGTGTTTGCGTGAGTTTGAAAGTTATGTCCTTCCCGAAAAGAGGACGAATTGAACCTTTCTCTCCGTCGTTTGTGTTTGTTCATTCTCCTGATTTTCGTACTGCAGGAGCGGCGCATGGGTTAAACGATTTCCATATTGTTTACGTTTTGCCGTTCGCGTTTGATGTTTTGGCGAACGAAGCTCGAATTTAGGGCATTCAAACCAAAAAAGGCTGTCTGTCTCATGCGCTTTATTCATCTTCAATATTCAATTAAACACCGCATACATTTCTTCCCTCACTTCACATTAGTCTCTCGAAGCGTAACAGAGATTACCATTATCATGAATTTTCAAATTTCTGCTTGAAATCTTATGCGCTGATTGAAAAGTAATAACTTATTCCCGCGGATTCTCTTTTCTCAATTCTCTCTAATATTGACTGATGTAACTGTTCTAAGCTGCTTTGAATAATTGCTGATCCGTATCACAGTGATGGAAATTTCATAGGAGAGCTCAGTGAAAATGTTATCATTCAACCTGAGAGGAACAGTTAATTATTCTCGGCTTGACAGTCCTGAAAGCGTCTATGGGAGGTGACTACTTGCAGCGATTTCCTTGTCATCTAAGTGCAAGTTCGTAAATCACGTGAGGAATAATGGATGTGTGTGTTAGAGGTGTCATCGACGCGAACTTCCTATGTACACAATCCTCTTCTGCTTCTCGTACAACGTCTCCATTAACTCCAGCGAATCCTTGCTCAGTTTAACGTCGTGTTTCAGTTATGGTTTCCTTAGACGACAATGGACACAGTATTTAGGTATGATGTTCGCGAAGAAGGTTCTGGGATTATCTAGATGTAACAAGTCATTTATAATGGATTGTCTATATTACTAAATTATGACGTGTTGCATAACATTTTCCTTTAAAGTTGGTGTCATTCTATCTAAAAATGCTAACGTATTATTTTTCTCGTGCTAAAACCATATATTATTCGGTGAATTCCTCATAATATTTAAAAACACCCTACTCCTTTAATTATAGTGATGTTTATATAATTTAGTTATTTTCAGATACCTATATCGTGCTAGGTGGTGGTTTCTCATAACACTTGTGAAGAAATGTAGCGATAATGGACAAAGATGTAGAATTTGTGTGAATTTGTAAAGCAATGACAGGGGAGTACGAGGATTAAGTCATCCTAATTATAAGATATTATTTTCTCCTAAAAATCGGCCATAAATAAAATTTCCCGCAGAAATATCTTTTAAAATTCACTAACAGTTATGAAAATACATACTGGGATGTGAAAATCGGTATTAAAAATATGATATTTCTTACGAATACAAATTAGTTGCCACTGAATACCCGTGTAATAATTACACAAGCACCCATGGCGATATCATTCGTGACCTAATGTATCTCTTACGATTCTAAATTAATTGAGGGAAGTAGGGTCATGGTGCATGCACCCCCTGCCACACGCCGAAAGGCGGCTTTCAAGGGTATTTACAAAAATATAGACAATTAATTAATTTTCTCCAATTAATGCAATTAATTTCCTCCATTATAAACGTTTTTCCTCTTGGGATTGGGATGCTTCACTTTGAATCGCATGAATTTTTTTCCCGAAAAATTTTTCATCAATTAGATGGTCCAAGCACTCGTTTGAATAAGATAACCTATCGATCCGTTTGTTTTCGCAGTTTTTCCGTTTAATGCTCAGATTATTCGCGCCACATTAGAGCGCAATTAACACTAGATCACTTGGCGTGCTTCCTCGGCACGAGCGTTTCCCCTGTTCGGCGTGGGCGTGAAGCGCGTGCATCCCACGGAGGCTTCTTCTTCGTGTTAAGAGAGGGATTTTCTCCACTCATTGCGCCGCCGAAGGGATGTTTCTCGGTGCCCACGCCCTCTCCCGTGACCTCGATTCCTTTCCGTCTTCGATGGATACTTCTTTCGAAGCCCACAACTGAATCATGCATCTGCTCCGCAAGCCGCTGCTTCCACATTACAATTTCACCTCGGAGTTTACAGCGCACCCGTGTTCCTTCAGGTGCCTGCCTATTTTTGCATCGCGTTTATGTATGTGCACGAAACGAGGCCCTACCGATCCCAGTGAGGATATGCTCGAATTTTTCGAAATGCATTTTGTTTCCGTTGCCGATTTATTTGTCCAGCGAGTCTTATATTGCTTATGAATTATAGTTATTTCATCGTCAGTCTTCTAGCCCCTTAATTAAGAAGAGACTTACTAGTCTCAATCTCGCCCTGAAATAAAGTCGTTTTATTATTATTATTATTACATCGTCAGTCTTCTAGCCCCTTAATTAAGAAGAAACAAACTAGTCTCAATATCGTCCTGAAATAAAGTCGTTTTATTGTTGCTATTATTATTATTTTTGCTGTTATAACAATAATTACAATCACTGTTGTTATTATTGTTGTTTTTGTTGTTATTTTTATTATATGCATGTGAAGATGGTGCAGAACATCTTGTCAACTTAAACTACATTTACATGTTACATTCATCTCGTACATCGCCAGTTGCGGGGGTTAAGTAACACCAACATCATTATGAAACCCTACTCTACTATCTTCTGTGACGCACTATGGGGAAAAAAACCAGAAGTAACTTTCTGTCTTGGCGACTATTTCCTCGTAACGCTTTGTCGATTTTTCTCGGATTTCGCGGTCGTTGTCAACTGGAATCACTACGTCATTACTTCGTCGAAAAGTTTTGAGCCGAGATTTTTTTCGAAAAGCTTCCGTCGATGATCTGATCTCCTCAACTGGAGCAGATTGCAACCGGGGACTTCAGCACAGCCGTTATGTCAATGTCGAACATGAAATCTCCACTAACGAGACGAGCTGCTCCATGTTGGACCATCTCTAAATGCGATACCACTTCCCAAGAAAGAATGGACTTGTAAAAAGTCTGACGGGACCGGGAATCGAACCCGGGTTTCCCAATTGCCGGTCTACGATACCACTTCTTCCCGTTTTCTACGATACCACTTATGGATCCCAAATTTCGCAGCAGTTCTCGAGAAGAGGACTAAGAATAACTGCATCAATAATAATATTAAAGCCAGAGGTATGAGTGCATGCCATTATTTAAATTAGAGGATTATTGGGGTCACGCGAAACTCAAATAGCTTTATTCTTTCTNTAAAGACAATGATATAGAGAAAATCTCAGTAGAAACTAATTCAAATATATAATACAAGAAAAGTAACATCAGTCTTACGATACAAATATAAATTAACTTGCATATAGTAGATGATTTTCCACGTAAACACTCTAATATTTTAAATGTAAGTAAAGCGGAAGTTAAATTCGGATATTTTCTAATTTTAGAATCTCCTAAAATGATTGCTGTTGCTGCGTTGAAAAGTCACTCTTAACGTTAAAGGTTAAAATAGAATATTATATTCTGTATGTGATAGCGTTATGAGAATTGAATTTTAAAGTAATCCTTAGTATCATTGGAAACTGAAGCCATTCTTTTTCATATATCTTTTCATATAACATTTCATCATAACCATTCTTTTTCATTTATCAAAAATTTTATTTCCAAAGCTTTGGATGTCTTCGCTTTAATTTTTTTTCCTTTGCTCCAAGTATTTAGTATTTTAATATATTTTATAGGCAGGTTTTATCTCGAAAATAATGAGATGATTTTTATGTATGGACTCAATCATTTTTTGTTTGCCCTCTATGGGTTTCAATTTTTGCGATAATGTTGATTCCAGCATTTCTGATAATGTATATTACGTTCTAAAGAGCATGTAGAGGACAACATTTTTTTGATTGTGAACTTTAATATAAAGGTCAATCTAGAAATGACGTAAGAGATTTTCTTACATGAGCTGGACTATCTATTAGGTGTAAGTTACTTCATGAAGTATGCAAAAGTTTATAGAAACGGTTTTCATATCACAATAGGGGAAAAATAGGGCAGCTCTAGAAATATTATTTTTAATTTCAAGAAGGAATTCCTCGTCAAGTCCTTCCCTAAAATTGAATCACAGCCCTTGAAATATTGTCTTTCTACTGCAGAACGATACGCGTTTACCGGTCATAAATATCATGAATTTCATTCCGTGTGGCAGGTAGCCCGGGTATTGAAACGTTTAAGATGGCTCCCTCAGGAGTTTCATTGTTTGGACCCTGATCCTCCGCAGTTTCCCTCCCATTGTCCTTCCATCGCTGCTCCTTATCCCCCATCTCCCCAAACAGCTGGTCCTGTGAATCGGCACCATCCTACCAGATATATTTATAGTTAACGGGAAGAATGTACTGACCGGATATCAACGCCGATATAAGACAAACAGTTAACTGTTTCGTTGTCGTCGATGGTAAATAGGAGTAGCGGCCCTTTTGTCGGGCAGTCTTTATTAGAGAGACTATGAGTAACCTTCCGCACGACTTCCCTCGCTAGGCGCACGAATCCATTGCTTTCCTCTTCGCTCTTATTTACGAGTATGAATTTGGTGGAGAAACTCGAGAGGAAAGCTGTTTGTTGTCATGTAGGTGTTTCCAGTACGGAGAGGAAGAATCGGGGTGTTGTTGGTTAGGTGACGAGAATAAGATGGCCGCTCTCTCTCACCCATTAAGTACCGAACTGTATAAGGATGTTTCTAGAGTATTCCGATGAAATAAAATCAAAATACTTAGGCTTTTAGTCTATCACAAGCATTTCCTTTCACGCTAACTACTCCGCTACCGGTCGCGATCCCTAAGGTTCCGGGTTCGAATCCCGGAGGGTCGAATTATTCCCATTAGGGAATGGTTGTGTTCGTCCGTTGTTATTGTTTAAACCCACCACTGTAATTTTCCAGTAAATGGATGTTTGTGGGGATATTGGGAAATAAATAAAGGTTGCTCATATGGAGCTAAATATCAGAGCACGTTATTATTATGATATTTACATCACGCAACTTACCATTTTATTATCCCATCCAAATGTATTGTTTTAATTGCCAATTCAACTTGAGCCGTAAGCTTTTGTTTAGCATTTCTTCGCGGGAGCCATATGATCATTGGTAATTTCAGCGTAAGGTGAGTAGGAGCGTAAGGTGAGTAGGAGCGTAAAAGTCGTGGTGAAGGGTTTCTTATCATTGTCGAGAGGTACTTTCCGCAGGTATAGAGAAGACAACTTAGTCCTTGTAGCTCTTATCTGATTTTGGCCCCCGTTGGATTGGCACCTCAAAAGGTCTCCATTGTCCTCGAGCTTGACCTTTGATTTTCTGTCCGAGCTCTCGATTTTTGAGCTTTGCATTTGCTTAAGAGTTTGAAGAACCTTGCGAGAAGTGATCTTCGCATGCTGTATGGTTCCTTCATTTTTTCAACACTCTTTATCATTTGATATTGCTGCAAGCAACAGGAAAGAGATTTTAAATCTTCAGCGTATAGTGTACTCTGATTATTCGTTTGCCGTTCCTTGCCCTACTTGTTTTCGATTACCCACACTTTAAATAATAGCTGTTGGTATTCGCGAATATTTTTCCAGGTAATGAAATGCACCTCCTTATATTACTTAGAAATTGAAACTACGATTTCTGGTTAGTTATTATCAGCATTTTTCTTCAACAATTGGTTTAAAAAGTCAAGCGTTTCGTAAAAAATCGTCGAGAATTTAAATATTTCATTTGATCGTTGTATTAAGTTATCCTTTCTATAAATGTATATCAAATTTTGCCTTATAAATCCTCACTTTTGTTGTAATGCGACGTATAGTTTCATGCTGAGACAAGTCAATGTTACTTCTTTCAATAATTATTCCTACGCGATGTATGATTTATTCCAGATGTAGTTCCTTTTTCATTTCCAACCTCTTTTCAACAGTGTTTGTTTCCTTCAAATATGATTAAATGATTTTTGGGGAATAGTGTAAAAGTGGAGAGTGTGTCATTAATTAGATTGAGCTGGAGATTCTTTACTAAGCTAATAAATTATATTTTCTCGTATTTGTGTATGTAATTCTTGAGGAAAGCTTCGGAGAATCGCCCGGAGATTTTTCTCCTCTCGGTTGTTTATCCAATGCATTTGCGAACCGTAGAATGGGGTCTCCAGCAACTGGTGCATGGAAATGCATAAACATCTCCTTCCAAAAGACCCAAGCAGCTATTTTGCCACTTTCCCCGTTCCCTCCCGGGAATTTTTAGAAACCACTTTTCCTCGCCACCGATTGGCTCTCCCCCGGAGGCACGGAAACACTTCCGGTGGACGCGAAAGTCATTGTCATAGGAACCTCTTTTCCTCTTTCCCGGAGAACTCGCCGCTGACCCCACCATAAACCTCCGCGGAAGCCACTTGTCCCGCGATCTTTTTCACCCAAACGGAGGTCCTTTTAAATTGGTGTAAAGGTAGGAATTCTCAACGGGTGCATATCTCTCCAGAGAGGAAGGCCCTCGGAGAGGCAGCGGTTGGAACACGGCTCTTTCCCCTCAGACCATTTTCATCCCCGCAGACGGTCCCCCCACACCATGGCTTCCCCTCCCGAAGAGGTGGCAACCCCGCCTACCCTTCATCTGCCTCTTGCCTGCCTTCCGGTGTTGCCGAGCTTTGCGCCATCCCGTTGGGTTGGTCCACGTTCTTCTTCCGCTCCGTGACGAGTCCTCGCAGGCACCTTACCTCTCTCCCTTCGTATCCCATGGTAGTTGCGTTCTCTGCAGCTCATTCACACTCCAACCTCGCGATGGGTTGTTTGGCGTTGTTTTCCCCACTGCCGTGCTCTCACCACGGTGTTCGTGGGAGGAGTTTAAGGGTTTCTCGATGGTTTATCTGGGGATTGAGTGGGAGGGAGTTGGGCGAAGGGAACTTGACTCGAGCTGTTTCTATGTCGAGTTGCTCTAGATGAGGATATTCAAAGCTCCGCGCTCCCTTTCTAAAATTCAGTATTTTGTCGTAATTTAAACGAATACTTAATTAATGTTCACAGGATTAGGTAATCGTCGTGTCGTAATTTTCTTCCATCGATGTTTGATTCTTTTTCCTCAAAGGTGTCGCTTTTCTATCTCCAGTTATAATGATGAAGGTAGCAGCTGAGAGTATAAATTGCAAGTTCATATTCTCGCTTTTGAGAGGTATAAGAACATTTTTCTAGGTGTTCTAAAAATCATCGGATAAGACGTTTCCGAGATTTCTTGCTCTTTTATAAATCATGTTATACTCAAAGTATTATTCCAAAATAGGGAAGAAAGTAAATTTTCGTCCTTTTCTAAATTGGTTTTATCGATAAAGATATTATACCTTTATAATTTGTTTGAAGTGTACATTTTATTTGGACGGACGAAAAATTTCATTTTTATAATATCGTAACAGCAATTAATATCGGGCAGTTTTTATTTTAAGTAAACAATTAAGTTCGAATCGAATCAAATTTTGTGATTGACTGCGGAGATTTTTTGGGAAATTCAACGCCTGAGCTTTGTTTAGTTCAGGGCTAAAAAATAAAACTGATGAATCTGCCGCAAACTACAGTCTCTATACCTATGAACACTTCTTTTATCATGTACCTGTCTAAATATTTCTTTTTTCGCCAATTCAAGAAACAATTGCATTATAAGTTTTCCTTAAGTTCATAAGCGAATAAATTGACGTAGTAACACCGATTCGTATGTTTATTCACTACATCGACAATATGGAATTCTACCAAGTATCGCTAGACAAGATTAATTATGTTTAATTCTTAGCGATCGCTATGTATCGCTAAGCAAGACTCCCCGAGAGTCCTACTTTACGGTTGGGACTTCATTTTCTAATTTATCCTAAAAATTAGAAGCCGAGAGCAAATGAAATATGGTAAAAAAGACGAGTATGTGTGACAAAGAAGAGAGAGGAAGTCATTTCCCCTTTCGTCGACCTGCGATCCTTATCTTTTGCGGAAAGAACACGTGCCGAGTTCTCGATTGCGCAATTGTGGACTTTCTTACTGCAGAGGAATCTTATTCTCTTGGAACTCCACTCTTTAGGATTTAACAGGTCGCCCAGTTCACTTTTCGAATATGTAGCAAATGCTTACCAAAGGATTAAATTCGTGTTCAACCGGAAAAGAATGAAATGGAAACCTCGGTGGAGTTTTCCTGCTGCCGTATTTCTGTAGAGAACGAGTATGTATTTTCCTTCCTTTAAACATTAGCTCCCTGGAATTTAATGAAGTAATCGAATGTAGGTCACGTAGGAACTTCTTATGTATTTTTTTCGATTAACGGGAAATATATTGTCAGCAGATCTCTCTGTAGTAGGAACAAGTCGTAGAGCATTAAGATGAATCGGCCGATAAGTTTTAATCGAAATTAAATCTCTTTGTGATCCCCTCCCCGGTTTTTTTTCTAATTTTCGCTTCAGGTTGGTCAAAAGAATTTAGCTGGTGTTCTAAAGCGCCCTGAAAGATAGTATTTTATCTTTTTAGGTCGGAATCTGTGAATTCTCTCTCTAAATTAAAGATAACCGGGATAAAACTTGGCAATCGCTAAGTATCCCCTCTAGAGGCCTTTTAACTTTTTCGCTGAAAAAAATTAAACGCTACTTTGATAGCTTAAACGACTATACCCGAAAAGTAAATCTCTGCGTTTCGAATTGTGTCAACTCCCAAAATTTTCCTCTTGTTCACAGTGTAATCTCTAAAATTGGGAATTCTGTAATTGCGGAAGGACTTGTGGTCATTTGCATAAAAACGTGACGTGTTTTTCTCTCGTATTTAGTGTGATTGTAATAGGCAAAAATGTCAATCGCAAAAGAGAATGTTTTTAAGGTTGACGATTATTTATAAATTGTCGACGCTGTGTAAAAAATGTTCGTGTTTAACTGCATGGATTGTCACTTATCAATTATTTTCGCACAGCTGTTAAAGATTTTTAGTGGTTTCGTGTAAGTAATTGCTCTTATATCCGTGGAAGCATTGCTCTTCTTCTATAAAATGCATCAGATATTCTCCTATTTTGTGTTTACGTGATTTAAATGTCGGGCACAAAGTTTTTTTTCTTCGACTGCAACCTGGAAAAATATCTTCCTGCTTAGTTATCCTAATATATTGTGGAGGTCTTTCTTAGTAAAGGAAATTATTTTTATACTTCCTTTAAATTAGTTCTTATTTGATGGCTTAAACTAAAGAATAACCATTTAAAATATCGCTGAAGTCAGGTGCGTTAATGTATAGCTTTTTCAGTATTCACTCCAGAAGCGGGTTTGAACTTAAAACTACACCATTAGTCAGCTAAAGCTTTGGAAATGGAATAAGGTATCTTAGGCAAGATGAGGAGTGAGGTAATTTGCTCTCGATTTCCTCAGTGGGCTAGAATGCTATAATCGGAAATATTCCACGTAAGAGGAGAATGATGACCATATGCACATATATGAGAGTGACCGAAACCGATGTCATTACTCTACACCCAGAGCCGCGCCGTCCTATGGGTGCAGGGGGTGTATCGCACCCGGGCAGCAACAGAAGCGTAGCCAACCTTTGTTGTCATTATAACAACATTATTTGTTGTTTTCTGTGTTACACACACAGCTTATCTAGGAAAGATTATGACGTTAAATCAAAGACAAGGGCAAATATTTAGAGGAAAGAATTATGAAAAACTTGAGACGAGAAAGGAATATTTGTGCTGTGGATTCAATCGAAGAATTGGAATTAATGAAAGATTTTCTGGCACCAAGAATAAATCTTGTTTGGCTTTTGAAGTAAATATTTTCTAGAGATTTAATCGGATTCTTTCCTTATTGCAAATAGCTTTGCGTGTTTTATTGACGGAGACTGCTGCTGCTAAGTTAAGTGTTAAGTTAACAGTAACGAACTGTTAACACAGAATGACCATACACTACGTCAGCATACAGAATATGCATAATTAATTGTTACTGATGTTGTGTGACCAATGTAAGCTGTGGAACGAAGTCATACAACAATGGTTTTTCAAAGTATTAAATTAATTTTACCCGCAAATCAGGAAATGCATGGTTCTGGTATTTAATTTGAAGGAGCGGAAAATTATGTACCTTCCCGGGCGGCAGATATGCTGGGCGCGGCTCTGTCAACGCCATTCATACCTCAATAGATTTCTCATTATCGCATCTATTAGGGAGCCAATCATAATTGAAAGGTTCATGTTTCTAAATCCTTCACCNTTTTCCATTCTTGTTTCGTTTATTTCGACCAAGAAGCTTCCCCACACGCGTCTTCGCTCCTTTTTTATCAAATTAATAATAAGAACCTTATACGCATTAAAGGAAAAGATCATTATGCTAATAAAACACGGTATCCAATTTTAAGAATCCCCGAAATATTTTAAATTACCAGGAATGAAATTAGGAGGGATGTTTTCGATAAATTACATCTCTCCTTATGGAGGAAAAAATCTTTCATTTGGATTAGCCCTAAAAGAGGAGCTGCGGCTAATTTTAGGCTTAAATGAATCCAAGTTTCAGGACAGGTACCTCTCAGCGTCAAATCTACTTCTGGGGATGGCATTGAATTATTCGCTTTGAGCACGTCCTTTCCTAGAAAGTTTCGGAGGGATCGATGCGTATCGAGCTTTGATTCCCGCTCCCGTCTTCGATTCCCCATCCGCTTGCTCCTTTGCAGCTCACGCATCTGCTCCATTCTCCGCACATTGTCCCCTCTTCTGCGTGGGATCCCCTATCCCCGACCGGTTATCTATCGTACCCTCTCCCCACCGCACCACCTTTTACCTCCCTGAACTGCGTACGAAAGAGGCACGGCACTCTTTGTGGAAACGGTTTCTGAGACTACCTCGAAACTATTTCGGATTTATTAATCCTCTCGTTCTCCCCGATTGATTTTACCCTCGATGTTTGCCCTTGCATGAGTCCCCGAGGTAAACCTGTTTCGGATCGACGAAGTGTTCCATTTTATTCGTAGATTCTGTTCTATGGAGCCAGAAAAAAATTCTTTTTGTCTATAGGAATCGACCCTTCCGAAGGAACGGAGTAATTGTTAGGGTTTTACGTAACGACCGGAAGGATGCTCACGGATTAGAATTAAATTTATTTTTAAGTCACGCATTTCGCCGCTGACTGGACGAAAGACAGGTGGTATCGGTCTCGAGTGGAAATAACCTCATTATTCAACGAAGATTGCTTTCGAAAAATCTCATAGGCCCTTCTGTCATCGTATTAATGATTGGTTTTATTGTTCAACTTGTAGTTGAGCGGGGCTTGATCTAATAAGGATTTCCTACTCGTGCTTCTCTTTTAAAAAAATAGAATAAATACCATATTTTGAAGTTCGAAGGAAAACAAACTGACTTGATAACTTAAGTGAAATTTAGATACTTATTACATAGCGTCAATATGCATGAAGAAGAATTACATCCTGATTAAGAAGTTTGGTATAGTAAACACAAAATTGTACCATTCACGAACAAGTTCCACCAGATATCGCCAGAACTAATAAGTTAGTGAGTAAAAAATTTCGAGTTAATGAGGTTCGAGTAATATAATTGCTGTCGTGTCAACCCCTATTTGAATTTTATTGCCGATGATACCAATAGAGAAACCTTGTTTATTGGTAGTGTTACCTTTCTCGAACGACCTGAAACTCGTCTTTTTTCGCATGTTATGCGTAGTTTTGATCTCATTTGTAACCGGTCGAATATAAATTAAAGGACCGCTCAGGTCGGTCTGCTATAAATAGAACGATTCCTCATCCTCGCATTAAGATGTGCGAGGTACTTAATCTTCAAATCCAAAGTGTGACCGGAAAACTTTTGAAATCGAATTTTGTTGTCGGTCGCCAGTCCACCACCTGCTCTCTTCATAAAAATCAACGACTCAGGGGACCGGATTTCTTATGGGGCGTATTCTGTGGAGCTCTTCGAATGGAAGAACTCGACGGCAACAGCGGAAGTGCAACCACTCGCAGGAAAAAAAGAGAAAATATATATCTCTTAAATTTACAGCTCCATAGCGAAGAAAATTGAAACATCGAGAAAAGTCCTCCATTCTTTAGACCGGAGTAGTAGTGTAGAGAGTAATTTGTTTGAAGAGTGCCAGTGCCACGAAGCAATCTAGAAAAATTGAGTTTAGAACGAAAAGAATATTTTAGTCGCTTCCTTTGGGTAACTCAAAAATTATTAGCGACTTACTGTGTATTCGAGGGGTAATGAGGTAGAATTGCGAATTTTCTGTTAAAAATAATCAGTACATTTTTTACAGAATATGAATTAACATTTTAATTACAGTTATGCTGGTTAGAATCGAATAAACAAAAATGCTGCTAATTTTATAAGTATATTTCCTTATTTATCGCAGAAATCAGTGTTGTTTCTTCGGTAAGCATTATACTGCAGTGACCAGAAGAATCGTCTGAATCTGTTGAAATTAATGGAAATCTTGACTCAATCGTTAGGTTCTACTTTCGGTATTGATTTCACTGTTTGGAATTTAGTCAATTTCTTGTCCCTCAGTTAACGATCGTAATTTCAAAATTTAAATTAGTAGTAATTATCACTTTGTTTACTTAATTTATTTACTTGATCTGGTGGTAGTTGTTGCTTGATGCAGCAAGATTATCTCGTAGGTGTTAAGGTTCCACCAAACATATATCTTGGAAATTTCTTATAGTTACATTCATACGTTTCTCAATCTCCATTGTATTAATCGTTTCCTCTTTTATTGACGACGCCCCTGTCCCCACCCATACCTCCTTAACTACATACTTCTCTGGTTTACCAAACCATCTCGTACTCGTACTGTGACCTGACCTCGCCAAATTGAGGCAGAGCAACAAATCTTTGCTCCATCGGTTTCCTCTTTGAAACTTTGCATATTTTCTTTCTCCATCTCAAAACGTATTGGAGGATGGCTGTACAGATCTTATGGCTTCTTTGGAAAGACATTTATGAGTTCTATCACTCGCATATCGCCTTTTTTCTTAGAGCTAAGCTTCTTTTGCTTAATTTTGGATATTGTCATTGCGAAATTATTTGATTTAAGAAGGTAACGGATAGATTTTTCTTTCGATAAATTTTGTCAGAAATTTTGGGTTTTTAACGTAATCGAGGGTAGTTCAATATTCTTTTTTTTTAATGTTTATTTTCAAAACTGAGATAAATAAAATTTTTGCCTACAATTTTGGCTAATTTAAGTTTGCATCTCCTCCACTAAAATGTCCTTGAAGGCTTTTGATGATTTTCCATTCTTGTTTCGTTTATTTCGACCAAGAAGCTTCCCCACACGCGTCTTCGCTCCTTTTTTATCAAATTAATAATAAGAACCTTATACGCATTAAAGGAAAAGATCATTATGCTAATAAAACACGGTATCCAATTTTAAGAATCCCCGAAATATTTTAAATTACCAGGAATGAAATTAGGAGGGATGTTTTCGATAAATTACATCTCTCCTTATGGAGGAAAAAATCCTTCATTTGGATTAGCCCTAAAAGAGGAGCTGCGGCTAATTTTAGGCTGGATATGGGTTTTTCATTAGGATTTAGGTGGTTTATTTTTATCGATGGCTGGAGCTTTCCACATCCCTCTCTTCCTCTGTCTCGTAGTTTCTATCTTCCGTCTCCTTAACTTATTTCGCATCTTTCTCTTGCCTGTTTCTTTTTCAAAGTCCTAGTAGTTTTCTTTCGCCGGGAAGTTTGTCTTCCGGTTTACTGATTTATACTCAAATCTCCGCGGGATATTAATCATTTATTGCTTTACTTCCTCGCCAATGATGACCGTATTTTTGTTTTCTGACCCAGAACTCTTCTAGATGTTGCCTCCGTTGAGTTTGAACTGGGTTTACTCGTATGTTTTTGTGTAACCAAAAGCTTCTTGTTTACCAAAGAAGGCCGGATGTTTGCAAAAATTCCCCTTACCTCGACATCTATTTTTTTTGCAATCGCCCGGTCTGTTTGTATTCTCCAAGATTAAATCATGCAAGATAAAGTTTCTGTATACGTATGGAGTTTTCCTTACAAAGGAATAATTATGATGATTTTTGTTTGTTAATACGCTGGATCGCTAAGGCAGTACTATATCGTTATTCTATAATAGGGGAGCGAAGGATTTTATTTGATCAGAAAAAATATCTGCCTATGTTGGTTTTACGAGTCTAGTAAACGTAAGGTTTAGGATAAAATCGAATGTTTCTGATACAATAAGTTATAACTCTTGCTTTTAAAGTCTCTCCTTTCCCAAAAATATATCACATATTTTAAACAGCATTTCATAGAATCTGTCGAACTATCTCTCCAATGGTAGTAGTATTGTCAAAAGTGCTTCGACATCTTAGGTCATTTCGCACGTAGGCCCCCACCGGGAATCGAACCCGGGACCGCTTTCACCAAAGTCGAACCCCGTTGCCCACTTGGCTATCTAGGAGCCTATATCTCTCGTATTTAAGCGCTTTTACGATCAGACAATTGAGTTCTCATATTTTAGTAACAATAATACTTCCTTACTCCATTTTAGCGAAAACAGTAAATTTTTTCGTAATTTCAAAACTTAATCGTTAAAATTAGATAAAAATCTTTGAGGAAGTGGTTTGAAATTGAAAATAAGTTTTAAAGTACCATTACGTCTGCGTAAGTGTTTATTTTCGTATTGGAGTAAGTTAGGATGATAAAATGTATTCTCGAAAATCGTATTGTGAAACAAGACCGTATTATACGAATTTCAATAATTTCCAAGTGATTACATCGGTTAATATGAGAATTACCTGCGTAGAAAATGAGATCTTGTTACAGCTGTGAACTAGATGAATGTCTTTGTTGTCATTTGACATTTGTTAATAGTTAATTTTGGAATCTTAATATTGCTGCGGCGAAGGTTTACCATGTCATAGTTTCGTTGTTTTGGTTGCATGAATATATTTTTAAAATCGTCGTTGGATTCCATTACTTTATCCATTTAGTCCTTAGTTGAGTTAGTATTTCTCTCTGGGTGTCGTTTATGCCCTAAAAAAATCGTATGCTTTAGGCACGGTGCCTGTTGTGCGTAACGGTAAGTACGGCCCTGACGCAAATGGCGTCTTGCATTAATATCGGATTACAGTTCTATTTCCACTCTTGGAGATTGGTGGCGGAGGGTTTATAGTCGTATTCGAGGAACATGGGTGATCTATCCCATGCTAAATTCTCACCCAGTCCCTTCTTTTTCCTCCACGAAACCTCTTTACCCGTTTCAGCTCTCACTGTTCTAAGTGATGTATTGCCTCAACATTTTCAGTTTCACTCTTCTCTCAAAGTTCATTTCGAAATTGTACATCTCCGTGGCGAATGCGTGCTTTACTTGAGAGGCTCTCTTCGAAATACTGAATCCCCTGCTACTGGAATGATTCCGTAATCCGAGAGTGATTTTGCTGGGTGAGACTTCAAAGCTTTGGATGATATGCGATGCTCTCTCTTGGGAGACCCTTTTCCGAGAAGTAGGATTCTCAAATGGGTACACGCGAGTTTGTGAGGCTCCACGATGGTTGAAATGAGGCATTAAATCTATAGAATAAGGAAAATCATCGTATTCGTTAAATAGGTAAAATTTTTAACTTCGATTAAATGCGTTATTTTTAAGTCGCTTCGGTTACGTTTTCCAAGAAAAATTTTGGTTGAATTTTTTAAATGAACTGTTTAATGCGCTGCAATCGTTTTAATGTGCGTTTTCTAATGTATTATGCAACAAATAAATATATCGCTTAATTTTATACGGTTTAATGCCAAATACTGAACAGGGAATTTTGAAATTTTTAATCAGTTGTATTCCTTGGAAATGTATAAACCTAGTGTATTGTTCTGACAGATAATATTTGAGATCTGTAAAGTGCAAAGATATGCTTATGACCTTGCTCAAACGTTAATTGAAAACGTTAGTAGTTAACACTATAAAACTATTTAAAAGTTACGACGATGGTAAAAATTTTGCGTGTTGTGAAATGCTGTAGCTTATGGCGGACGTTACTTTCTATTTATTTGTTTTTACTCGCTAGAGTAGGTTCGGGAAATACAGTGCAATAATTCTGCATCATTTCGATCATCAGCGAAGCATCGGAGACTAATAATTCTTGCTCAGGAGGGTGATATATTTTCGTAAAGTGAGACTTTCCTCATTGCGCGGTTCGCTAAAGAGTAATCAAGTTTGCCTCGTCTAACTCGCCTCTTTCCGTCGGAATTAGCCGTAATTTTTAGCAACGATATGGAATGGCATCGGGCGGAAGTCGTTTAGAACGAAATCACATAGCACGAAATGGATACACGGTCCGCCGGTCGCCCCTAATTTTTTAATCGTTCCGTTGCGCCTGAAAATCTTTATTCCATCACCGACGTTAAGCTCATACCGGTTTCCGGCGAAGTTTTTGTCCGTCCGCTTACGCCTTGAAGAGCATGTCCCCTCCTCACGTGTTATATTTTGCGTGAGGCGAGGATTTCAAATGCAAATAAATGGGCGGTTATTACCATGTCAGATATATATCATCCGTTTTATTATGCTAAACTAATGGACTCAGGTTTTCCAATGCCTTTCCTATATTTTTTGTTATTTTTCACTCACATTCGTTCGATTTCAGCGTAAGAATATTGCAACTAATTCTCACAGATGAAGCATACATTTTTTTTCGTTGGCGATATTGAAGCGTCCGTGTATGCGTACCGCTCCACTGACACTCGAAATTTCAACAGTGCAAGAGTACTCTACTTTGGATAAAGGCTTTTTCATTCTTTTTCTTTCGCTGACATCAGTCCCTGAGAGTGTCAGTTGTATTTGCAACTTAAATGCTTAAGACGCCAATGTGAGCTTTAATGACGATCAAGCTTTCTATAAGCCAATAACGGAATATTACCGTTTATAAACCTTGTAGTTTGGCCATACTTCGGGGAAGGGTATGATTTTGTTTTCATGCTTGGCATTTCCGCTTCTCTATGTGAAATGAAATATGGAAATATGAAATTGGAATAATTAGATAAATTTATATTCTTTCGGAAGTACTACTGCATAGATAATACCAAACTTTAAAACCCCCGTCTTTTAAAGAACGGAAATATAAACTTATCATATTTTGCAAACGTTCTACCATTGTTTCTGTTGTGAGTTCTGTTTCCTTTTTCATTCGCCATTTTACTTAGCGACTTCCTTATTTCTGTTTCCGGTGAAAGCACCTATGTTTGGAGTGAACTTTCATTTTCGTACCATTCGCAAATGTTGAAAATGGCTACCCATTGTGTTGTATTTAGAATCGTACATATGTTAGTCGGATTGAGGAGGGAGTTAGCGTAAAGCTCATTAATTCATTCATATTCGGGCCAGCGCTGCATCTCGTGAATAGAGTTCTGGTTTTCTTTTTATAAGCTTAATAGAAATATGAATATGGTCTCAAGCTGCTACAAGTCTTTGGATAATTTATTTAAGGTTGATTAGAGAAACTAGCTTGGGTATCACTCAATGGTATCAATGAATGACCCCGTTCAAAATGAATTTTATTACCCGACGCGACCGGTCTCGTAACCTAGGTACGTAATCTATTCGTTTATTTAGTAATGAGCGTTGTATTAACAATCATTTCTCTTAAAAGGACTGGAATGCTTCGTCTTCAATTTGGCTAATTGGTTAATCTAAGAAAATGTGTAGGTATATCTCTATATAATCCACATTGAGGTAAATTTCTGTGAGTACTTTCTATCTTCTGACCAAAGGGAAGGCTTTGTTACTGCCAGATCGAGTAAAGGGTGCTTCAGCTCTCCGGAAGATACTCCGTCAGAAACACCGCCTCCGAGACGCCACGTGTCAGACAGAAGCATAGGTTTACGGAATAGGACGGTGCCTCCGGGGACACTGCCATCGTCACTTTGAGAACACCAAGCCCAAGAGAAGATATGCCCTCGGAAGTCCCACTGCTATCTCCTCCAGCGACACTCGACCATAAACTCCCGTTTCTCTCTCTGCCCTTGGATTGCTTTCTTGTCGACGCTGGCCTGCCTCTAGCATTCCTCTCCACATTCTGCTTTGGATTTATGGGTGCCATCGCTCCACCGCTATGTTATCTCCTCAAATCGATTCTGCAGAGATGTTTAGCTCCCTCACCCTGAGGAGAATCGTCCTTGCTCCAATTGAACTTTGAATCTAGTTTCCTGTACCTGTGATTTCCTTTTAGAATTACTTCAAACATACACGTGGGAGTATAAATGTATTTGTTTATTACTTTCATTAATTTCTCAATTATGAATTAATTGTCATAAGCAACACCTCAAGCTCCTTTTAAACTCATTAGTTATCAAAGAAAAGAGCATCGTTTTTATGACTTAGGTAGGATCAGGCGCGCACCCAAGGGGTAGTGGCTGACAGGCTTCAGTCCCCCTAAAAGTTTCTGCAAGTATTTATGCAAAACCAAATTCTCAAGGATCTTATCAGTAAATTTTGGGTGCTTAAGACATTTCTTTACAGGAAATACTTCCTTTTGATGAGAATCAATTAGTTCGCATTACAGCGTAAGTGGGGGATTATTGGTTACAATAAGTTCAGCCCCCAAACGAAAAATCTGAATGCGCCCCAGCCTAGGATTGACAAACAAAAGTTTTTGATGTATCCTTATTTTTATAATTTTTATCTCATTGTATACCTTTATAGGTTAAGAATTCTACTCAAATTATCTTCGCTTTGCGAAATTTTTATTGCCGACTAAAATTTTTCGTAATTTTTTTCCTTTTCTTTATCATCACCGAGTTTTCCGTGATATTCTTCAGGATAGGTTTTCTTGGTATGTTTTATACGTTCGCCGAATGGCAGCACGTGTCGTTTGGTAGTCTTTTTATGACTGCATTCCACCATTGTATGCTTCTACGACATTGTTGTGTAGAAATTTATGATAATTCTTTCTTGGCGTCTAACTTTCAGGGGAAAAATGGGTATGAATATACTGTAGTACTCATCCAACCTTTCTCCAGATGTACTTTACGTTTTCTTTTTCATTTCTGGTTAATATTTCAGTACCGTTGCGTTTTTTGCTATAAAATATCGATATTTCCTCTCCGCTAAATCCAGTAAATAGAGTATTTGTTAAGAAACGGAGGACGTTGCAAACCCTCCGTCCCTTACATTGGCAAGGAAACAATGACGTCTGCCCTTCCACAATGGACGTCAAATGATTTTTTTCCGTAGCAAGTGACGGCCTATTCTGCTGCGAGATGAAAAGATCTTCCATTGCTCTTCCTTCTCATTGATATTTTACTCTCGTCTTTCCTCCTCGAATACTACTCCGTTCGTTCCTTTTTCGTTTGCCCACATTTCCTGTACTCTTTAACGTCAAATTTGCATTGCGCTTTCTTCCAATTTCATGGCTCTTCTTTGTCGAAAGAGGTTTTATTTTTAAGCAGGTGCTTATGGCTCATTTCATGGTCTTCACTTTTGTATATATATACGTGGTTGCGTCTGAATTTAATATGTAATTGAACAAACAGTCGTTTACCTAAATACTTTTCATAAATCATTTCTTAAATATATATTCAGTATCAGATTAGATAAAATCACGCGCCCAGAACTTGAAATTGTACAATTTTCATTGGAACAGCTATAAACCGTCAAATAATAGTCTCCCAATCTGTAATCACGCTACTATGAATTCTTCCTATATATCCGAAGAATTAGCTTAATTTGCTATCAATTTATATTTTCGGGATCTCTTAAGATTGATCAAAAACCAGTTGGAAAGAGTTTTTGCGTTTCCAAAGTATTTTTCCATTTAAAGAACAAACGCTGTCGATAGATACCACTTTTTTTACTAGAAAACAATAACAGTTTACTTTGGTAATTTCTGAATAAATCGTGCACGCGTACGAACGCAAGCATCCCTTAAAGCATTCGTTAGTCAAGTACGAAAAAGTGCAAAAAATCTCGTAAGTCAAAACATTAATTAGCAGGGTCACTCGTTAGTCTAGATATCACTGTGTGTGGAAATTTCGGATAAAAACTGTCGCAGAATGCCCCTTCATCGACTATTGTTAGGGCGACAATATGAAGAAAATAAAAAGTCTATTGTCTCCCAAAAGCATCTTGGTTGATGGTTGAAAAGCGACGTTAACGTATCCCATTCGTGCGATGCATTCTTTTCCGTTTCTCCTTCTTGACGAGCGATCTTCGCGACCCTTTTTAACGCACCTCTTTTATGTACCGCCACTCAGCCGATACCCTCCCCCTTCCTTAATCTCCATCCCTTGCCAACCCTCCCTCGGCCAATGGCACAAAGAGCGAGACGCCCCTGAAAGGCCCGCTTGGGTCTCGAACGCTTCGCCTACCAGGCAAATGTGCCCACCAAAAGCTCCTTTCTTAGCCCTCCATTTTCGCTCTCTTGCCTGCAGTCGTCTGCTGCTATCTTCTATCTTTTCGGTTCATTTTCCTCTCCACTGTGTGTTTTTCTGTGCTCAGACTACGGTTATCGCGGATCCGGTTTGAGAAGTCGGCGTTCAGTGTACTCTACCATCGTATTTTTTTTTTTTTTTTTAACATTTCGAATGTTGATTGAAATTCAATATGTTCTTTATTCATTTCCGGATTTTGCTGTTTTCCGGTTACGGAAACGGTGCATGGTGATGGTTTTGGTTTGTTTATGCATGCCCTAACCTAAACTTACAAGATAAACACAGGGATATCAACGCTATACAGTGGTCCTAGTTTGAACTTGGAACATTTTTGTATCCATTTCCTCTTTTCTCCCGATAGTTTCCAAGTACGACATTATTTCTGGTTATTTTCTCTTTATAATTTTATATTTCACTGTGGAAGGTTAGTTCTCTTTTCATTCTTTGAGAATAAGTGTCTTTAAATTGTCTCCGTGTCGTTTGCTTTTTAAAAAATCCTTTAAAATGTTTTTGATGGTTTAAAGATTGATAGAAGATTCGAAATCTTCATATTCACATGTGTGTGTATTCTTGATGTGTCTTATTTAATTTTGCAGTAATAAATTTGTAATTGCACGTTTCCGGATTACCGACATAAAGGTGAATTTAAAGTTGAGGCAAAATATGAAGGTGCATTTCCTACGGACACGGATCACCGGGTAAACTCGAACCTTTGGTAAACACCCTTTGCCGCTCGCCCGATGGCGGTTTGCAGGGTATTTTTGCAGATCTAAGGGAACGAATTACGATAAAGGTTAATCAAATTTATGTTAATTAGGAAAAGCCGTAATCGTAAATGGTTTTCATGTTTATTCTTTACAATTGAATTTTATACCGTGGTGGCGGAGTGGTGAGCGTGCTAGCACGCTAGTGTTCCAACCCGAAGGTCCCTGTTTCGAATCCCGGTTTGTCGCCATTCTCCTGTTAGGGAATGGTCGTGTGTGTTAGTCCTTTGTTATTCTTAGTAGTATTTGTTAAAATGGATGTAATTGGGATTAGCTTCCTGTTTCCTTTGTAGAAATTATTATTATTATTATTAATACTGAATAGGTAATATTTTAAGGCCTGCGTTTTCTCATTAGTTTACATTAATTTCAAACGTCTTCTTGGCATCAAGCGAGTCTTATTCCACGCTCATTCATCCACGTCCGGCATGTTTGATAGTAAGTGAATATTTCCGGAAAGAATATCTAACGGGACCAACATTTCGGACGGAAACGAAGTCTCCCTAAAGAATGCCGAAATTCGGAGGAAAGGCGGAGAGACGGCTGTAATTCGATGTTTCTTAATCGCGGTGTTCTCCTGTTTCCCATTGTGATGCAGGCCGCCTTACACGGGTGTATTCTCCTTGCTTCGTGTTTCCCTCCTCGCTCGGGGGTTGCTTTTTTTCCCTTCTTTTCACATCCTCTTTACCCCTCGCCCCCCCTCCGCCTCCCTCGCCGTCTGCCCCTGCAGTATTCTTCCATACCTTTAGACTCTGATCTCACCACAGTGCTTTCGCTGCAGATTTCGACTCTATTAAGGGTGGCTCTGCATCGTTCTCTAGGGGCTTTCCGCTCTTCTAGGTGCGTTTCATTTAATCTCTCACGACGTTGTTTACCGATGGGGTATCTATTACTCCGATCGAGTCGATAAATTCTTGGCTATGGGATGGTGGGTACGGGGTTCTGAGCTTTATGATCGATCAAAGGTCAGGAACTAGCTCGTGGAAGTGAGAAGTGAATTCTCTTCTTAGCGAAAAGCGTTTGTTTCCCTAACTCGATAGCCTTAATTAGTTGAACTGCGTAAGATCTCCGAAAGGTTTTGTTTAGCGGAATTCTGGGTAATATTTTCTTCTCTCAGCATTTTTAAATTTCAGTATCTATTCGATCTTAGTGATTTTATTTACTGAAACTGTTTTCATTAATTTATTATTTCTATTTTTAATTATACCTCTACTCGGATGTTTTTTCTTAAATGTTGGTTTACATAAATATGACTTTAAATGGTAGATTTATTCCGATTATTCGAAGCAATCGCTCCCTAATGAGTGCTAACGAATTTTTTTACGATTACATATTTCGGTACTTCATACTAGCTATAAATTGTGAAACTATTAGTTATGTAATATGTATTCATATAATTTTCCTTCTTCCGAGCATCGCACCCCATAGTTTACTTAAATGCTTTCTGCATTTCCTCATCGATAGTCCTAAGCGAACTTTGCTATTGATTTTCTCCCTTCTTTGCCTTTTAAAAAGCTCTTTCAGATTTTTCCATGCACAACTTATCTCCAAGGCTCTCTCGTGGAGTGTTTGACGTGTTTCATTTTCTCAGTTTACTCTCTATCTTCTTCCGGATTCCGTTGCTTTAATTCGTTTTTCATTTCGGAGTTGGTGGATGTAAAGCTGTCGTTCCATCCAAAAACTGTAGCGAAGTTCGACATTAAGATAATTTCTCACGTGTGACGCCTGTTTTGATATTCCAGAGGCGTTTCTGCAACGGAAGCCAGAGCCATCGATGTTTTAATTTTGCATTATTCGCTCCAAAGAGGTGATGCCGCAGAATAAAAAAGATATCCTATACAGCATCTTTTTGCGCCATGTTTCCGCTCGTTGAAACAGTATTGCTGATTCATTTTGGCTTTGGTTCATTGTAACAGCGTTCGTGGTCGACGGTAGGTTTTCTCTCCACCAGGCCATCAGCAGCGCCGCGGCGGACAGCAACGCAAGCTCTACAAGGCCGCCTTCGTTTGGCCTCATTCTCACTGTATGGCGAAATGGTGGATGGAAATCGCTGGTTCGCGTTGCATTAGATCGGTGGCTAAAGGCGCTCTAGAGAGAAGCAATACTTGAATAGAGACAGGTTCTAACCTACCCATTTGCAAGCTCAAGGTTTGCAGCGGATTTGCCCCGTGTTTCCAAACTGGATGGAAACTAGTGCTGAGCTTATTGTCACCAGCATGATCTAATGTTACCAAGCGTACTATTTACGAAATTAGCGGCTTTATAACTCCAGGAGTAGAGTTTTATCAGTTTGGCGGAATTTTTGGTGTAACATGGCTCCTTTTTAGATATCGGAAAAGTTGCATTCAGTGAAAATATGCTGATAATGAGATACAGTTAAATTCAGATTCGATAATGTGTTGTGATATTACTTGTTTTAGTAGTAAAAAAGTGCTATTTATTTTGGTAAATTGAAATATGTATTCTATCCAATAAATGGACTTAAAATTCTGTAATTAAAATGGGAAAGTTGGTGTCCGAAAGAAGGTGTTTTAACGCACCAAATATGAACTAAATATATGGGTATTGATGGAATGCGTAAGGTAGGTTCAGTAATTTTATCTTTATTTACGCTCAGGATTCGAACAGATCCAAGTATTTCCCCTTAAAAGCATATAAAATTGCATTTAGCATTATTATTATTATTGCAGCATCTAATGTTGTTGTTATTGAGATAATGCCGATATCTATCTTTCCCCCAGAGCTATTAATTTGTTTCACAACATCAGCAAATACGCGTTGAGATATACAAAAAAAATTTTTGTTTCTCTAAAAATTTTATTTCTGCAAATTGCATGTTGCAAAAATGTCGTTATTCGTTAGGGACCCATAAAATGCGAGGTTTCGTGCGGATATCGCGGATTTTCACCTTGAAGAGGCCCAGGTGAGAGGGGAAAGGCCCATAGTTTCCCGCGAGCAGATCCTTCTTTTTTTTCGATCTTTTCATGCAGAGAACCCCGTAACCTATATTTTCAAATTCTGCCGCGGTGGAATTTCAAATCTTTTTGACTTATGCAGTCGATGTCCAGGTATTCCTTTACCAGTAGTATCATTCTTGTAAAAGACTCCTCCGGCTTTCCTCACGTTGTTCCCGGGTATCTTGGAAGAATCAAAAGTCAGTCGGGATCAAAGAGAACGTGGTCATTTTCGTCCGTCTATATTTTAGATGTTGGGATTACTCCAAATAAAGATGTTTTTCCTAAAAGTGTAAAGGGACAGGTAATTATGCATATTCTTCGCCTCCGCTGTCACTAATCGAAAAATCGAATTTTCTGATAGCGCTTGCTAATACTATCAGTTGATTCAAGTACGACTTGGTGTTAGGACTCCGTAATTGAAGAACGAAAAACAAAATTTCACTCGTCCCGCTATGTAAATGTATTCCACGACCATCATCGGGCTTGATGTTGACGTGAAGCGTCGGAACCTTAGTCGTAAAATAAATTTAATTTGGGGTAAGGGTAAAATTTTGTGTTTTCTTTAATCAACCATATTCATTGGATTGGGTTTTCAGTAAACGAAATGCTGTAAATGTAAATTTACAAACATAATTAATCTATTTGACCTTATCTTTTAAATCTTAAATGCATAATGAGGACTCTAGTATTTCGAAATGGATAATAACACACTGTCGTATCTCTTAGTACATATTATGTACGAGGCCCAATATTTTCAGTGAAGTATGTTTTTATAAATAATCATAGAATCAATTCTATAGTATTAGGCCGGAATTCGTGGAAAGCCATAATGAGAATTAAAGAAGTCACTTCGTAGTTTCCACACTAAATATTTTATTTAAACACGACCAATTTCGGCTAACGCCATCATCAGGTCATAACCGGGTATATATAATCATATATATAATACATAACAATCAGCTTATTACCTGATGATGGCGTTAGCCAAAACCGGTCGTGTTTAAATAAAACATTTAGTGTGGAAACTACGAAGTGCCTTCTTTAATTCTAATCATTGAATCGTATATCAAATCAATGTTTTAGATATATACTGGCGGACAACCATTACTTTTGAAGTATTTTCTTCATAGATTCGTGCTGTTATTTTTTATCTCACTGGAATTTTCCTTGTTTGAATATTTTGAAAACCACCGTTCGGTAGCCTTCCCGGAAGGAAATTTTTTAAGTGATAAATTTCCTAGATCATTTTGATTCTCAAAATTACCGCGTTACACTCAAACGAAGTGTAAACGGAGCAGTTTAATTACTTTCAACGAATTCTCTTTTTTCTTGTATTGCAAATTATTTGGGTTCTTATTTACTCAGCGAAAAGCTCCTTTTGCATCTATAATATTGATGGATCCTTCCAATTAGAATCCTTTAGTTAGGATTAGGACAAGGCTCATGTAATGACTTGTTCATAAGATTAAATTCTGTTTTAGCCTTGGTAAAATTTAAGTAAATTCTAAAAAGTGGAATTTGTTTTTGAGGAAATTAAACGTTCAGTTTTATAAATATCGCTTAGCCTTCGGTCGTGAGTTCTACTAGAATCGGCTGTTTCAACACACTGCTTTTTTCTAATTGTCGCTAAGAGATAGTATTTATCGAAGAGATAATTAGCATTTATCCATTATTATTTATTTTGAGAAACATTACGTGTACAGTATTGTTGAGGGACTCATCTTTATCTCACCGGAAATTAAATTCAGTTTGAAATTCAAGACGTTCTAGTTTTTTTTTCATTTTTAACCTTATTGTTTTCTCCAATTGCCGCGCATGACGAAGAATTTGTTCCCGAGGAGAATAAATATTAACATTTCGCGATCGCGGAGTCCTCAGTCATAAGTTCACCCAAGGATCGGCCGCTTCTGTGGACGCGCGAATGCCACAATTATCACAGGACGTAGATAATTCGTATTGGAGCGTGCATAGGTCTCTCCTCCGTCTTATCTCGTCAACGGTCACGTCTCACTTGCAGCTAATTGAGACTTATCGCCCCGATGGCTGTCACAAGCGTGAGCCGTTTCTCTCGGAAGCATATGACGCAATCGATTCCGGGGCACTTTTCGCTTTCCCTCTTTCCTGGCCAATCCTTCGCGTTTTGTTTCGCCCCCTTTCAATCGCCTCGTTAATGTTTGCGACCACTCTCTGGCGCCCCTCTGACAGCTTGCCGTCGAGAGGATGCCACGCTGAGGGGATGAGGTCATGTGATTAGGCTTGCGATCCTCCGAACCACGAGTTTCTTTAGTGTGAGCCAAGGATGTGTTTTACGCGATTCAACCGTTTGATAATTTGGTTTATTAGAACAAATTCCGTATGGCATGTAATTTTTCAAGAAGTTTTCTATTAAATATTTTACTTGAACCTACGTGTCATGCGTAAGGGGTTATTTTTAGGGGGAATTTTTCGCATCCTCCCCTGCCATACGCCTTACGGCGGTTCGCGGGGTATTTATGTAAATGTAAAGGGGTTCTGTTTTCACTCTTTTAACGATCGCTATCTCTAAACTTGCTCAGGTTTTTCACACGCTCTTTATTTGTTCTTTCTGTGCCCACATCTTCTTTAGTTACAAAACTGTTTTTATTTGAAACGCCGGTTTCTATGTTTGTGGACAAGTTTTTTCATATCAACGGAACTATTTTTTTTTCAGAATCTGAATTTCATTCATATCTTTCTTATTCTAAATCATCTAATGGTTCCTGATTATCCTCTGTTGATAAGTTATTTTGGGATTTATATTGAGCATGGGTTGGATGAAAAGGGAAACTTTTCTGTCTCAGTTTCGATAATGCGAAAGTTATTTTTCGATCGATTTTTTAATGTCTTGTCGGCGTAATTAAAACTTGTTAAATAGCTAGTGTTGGATCCATAGGTCCGATCGCGGTTTATAACACCTGGATAAAACATGGATGCGAAAAATTCACTATTATCCGAGTAGCATTGGTGCGAGATGCGTGTGAATAATCCTGCTCGGAATAGAATAAGATCGAAAAGTGCATTGATCGATCAGCATCCGGTTTAACTTGTTACGTAATCTGAAGCCCCTAAGTTTTTAATAGCCCCTAAGCAGCAACATTGACCTTATGTTGGAGTTTTATGAGAGTATCAATGAAACCCTAGTATGATGTTGTAGCGTGCATTCGATGGATTGACAATTTTATGAAAACGTCAGCGAAAGATAACCTAGTTAATGGCTCAAAAAGATTGTGAACATTATTATCCCTATTAACCTCTTGCTTATTGGTGATATTCAAAGTTTCATCATTGGAATTAATTCTTTGAAAATGTTCATGAGTTTCTTTTTATTTCCAAGAAACTTTAGCGTGTAGCGGTCTTCATTTTATCCGATATGTGCCGCCGGGATGTTTAAACGGGAAGTATCTCAGATACTTTCAGTATGTTGAACTGTTATTATAATACTTCTAGGCTTTTTAGAGTTAATACGAAGTAAATTTTGGATTCTGGATATCCAATTGGGTAACGCGTTTGCCTTTGGTGAAAGAGGTTCCGGGTTCGATTCCCGGTGCAGACCAATATGTCTCGTATTATCTCAGCTGCATTGCTGCTCCTAATTCTGCTAAGCAAAATAATCATGATTTTGAGTTTTATTTGTATAATTTTAAGTAGTTGCCTTCTTGAATTATTTATCAAAACATAAAGGAGAAAACGTGGAAAATTCTGCTCTTAAATAGTCAGTTAAAGCTGGTATTGCGTTTTTGATTTCTCGCCTTATTTTCTGTGTTAGAAAATTAGTTAGGATCCAGGGTAAGCGATTGAGATATTCTCGCGCGCACTTTTGTCTCTGAATTTAATATTTGTAATCTCTGTAGACGACTTCCTTTACTATCATATTGCACTACCATAGTATAAAAATTTCCATATATCTCAATTTTCGTCGATGGTAGGATTTTAGTGCCGTAAAACTAACGCTTGGCCGTACGCTTATCTTTTGATATTACTAAAAAAAATCACATAGATCAACGTATTCATCCTTAAAAATTAATTTGCATCGAGAATCTGAGATTGAGAAAGACTAGGGTCTTCTGGAGGATTATTTGATGATGCGTTTGATAGCTGCTTTTAGTTATAGTTTAGTTTTGCTCTTGTTATATAGACCAGTGGTGCCCAAGCTTTTTACTCGGCGGGCCAGATTATGTACTCAAGGTTGGGAGCTTCAGCTATGTATGTTTATTTCAAGGAAATTATGTAGCTTTGTTATTTTTTTATTTCTGACTCGGTATTTGGTAATCAATAACTACTTTGAATTAAGTGAGGCTAAGCGTCATTAGAAATAGAATAATTTTAAAGAATTCCTATTAGTTCGTTGATCTCTAATGATTTATTCTTCTGTAATGTCTTCGCGGGCCGAATGAAGATTTGCGACGTGTTATAGTTAACACACCGTTAGTATAGATTTATTATTTATCGTCTAACATTAAGGAATCGTAATAAGCAGCAATTTATTTCATCTGTTATGTGATATATTATTTCCTCGCTTCTTTTTCCTCTGTGTTACAGTCCCCAGTTCATTGATTTCTTTTCCATTATTTTTCCTGTTTATTCACGTCTCTCAACTTACTCTCAGTGATAAATTGCCAGCTTCTTTCGAGCGAAGACCGATTCGCTCATTCTGCATCGATCTCCTTTCGTCATGGCCCGTCTCCGTTAGCTTAGTACAGCGCAAGCGGTAAATTTCGTCTCTGGAAACCATTCTCATTCACGCTTCGTTGCTGCTGTTGGTGTTTTTGGGTTCCGATGTTTTCTGAAAATTCAGACAACCCGATTCATAGGTTAAACCGGGAGCCTACTCATTCATTGGCCCACAAAAATAAACGAGGATATTTCCTCGTCCATTCAACTCGGGCTAGTAACGGTTCAGTTAACAGCATTATTCTGCTTGGTTATTTTTATCTCGTGATCTCTGTGAGATGCTTGATTCCATTGAGGATGAGAGATTATGCGCGAAATAATTGTACCCCATTTAACACGTAGCGTTTTTTTAGCTGAAAATAATTATGTAAATCAATACAAGATTGAGTTTTGTAAAAAATCGGCAAGATGTATTAGCATAGTCGATCTGATGGTGTTGTCGATTGTGACTGAAATTACCACCAGAATGAAATGTTTTATTACAAGAGTGTCTGATTTGTATTTTGCCCAAATATTTCGCTAATATTTCAAGCCTCAGTAAACCCACGTTCATTAGACTGATGATGGGTCGTTTAATTGTTCCAAATAGTGCAGAATGATTGATAAAGTCCTTGTTAAGTTCAGCGACCAACAAATGCTTAGAACGAATAAAATACTCTCTAACCATCTCGTTAAACGTATTTATTGATTTATTTTGAAAGATTGATTTTTTCGATTTTTATTTTTTAAATATCTTCACCGTCTACCGAAGTTGTTCTTAGGTTAAATCTCTTCGAAAAAGATCGGAGCAGAATAGGATTGAATGGGAGTTTTACCGTAATAACGAAAGACCCTTTTCCCCTTTTTCTCCTCCTATTAGCTTCACCGTCACTCAGGCCTCGGTTCTCTACCTCTCTTACGTCCCTTCACCGCTGCCTCCAAATAAGCCGGCGAGGTGGCTTCCATCTCCGGGGTAATCGCTGGGCTCGGCGTCCCCGGCGCCTGTGAGAAGAAACGACGCAACCCGCAATGCATATTGCCACGCGGGCTGCCTACATTCACGGCGTCTCCCAATAGAATTCTCGTCGTATCCTAATTTTCACATCCCTTAAGTGCAACTCTTCTTTGCCTGTGCATTAATATTGGTTCGCTTAGTGAATTACGTCGATTTAACTTATTTTTTGTGTAAATTTCAATGCTAAAGCTCACGGATTGACTATAAATGAGTGTAAATACGTGAATCTTTACCCTTAGATCTGTGTTCCTCGGACATTTTTATGCGTAGATGAAGTTTTTTGGAGATTTAATCGTCTTTTAACATGTTAATGGAAGAGTATTGTTGGTTTTAGTTATGTGACTAGGTTCCTACTCAGTAATTTTCGTAAAATGCTTCCTTACGTCGGATATAAAAAGAACTTTATTGACAGACTTATCGATGCATTTCGATATCCTCGTAAACTGCTTTCACAGAAAATTATTGTATATTACACTAATTTCCTTTTTAATGTAAACAGTAGGTACTCTCTGACGCTTTTGAGGTCTCTATTTTATTAAAGTTTACTTATTAGTAAAAGCTTTAAAAACGTAATGGACAGTAACTTTTTTGTTTTCATCACGTGGAATTGTTAAATAAAACGCGGTTTTGGAATAACAAAGAAAAATTACGTTTATTAATCCACAATATTGTTGTTTTTATCCTATCTTCCATTGACTATATGTTGTTTTTATTTTGTTTCCCAAAATTTTGTTGTTCAATTCAATGTTTGTTTCAATTCCGTGTTTTATTCAACAATTCCTCGTGATATCATCGGGATTCCTCAAAGTAACGGTCTCCTCCGAGAAGTTTTTTGTTTTGTTTGATCTCTACTGTCTCATAAAATTATAAATTAAATAGCTGATGAATCCGCTATTTTAGGTTGATTCGGTCATATACTTGTCAAATATTCTTTTTATTCTCAACGCCCTGAGGACGATGGCTGAGTCAGCCTTCGAAACGTCGGCCACAATTTATCTAACCTGGTGGAGAACCCGAGAAGATTTAATCGACCGTTTAGAAGTTAGATTCCCAGTACATTACTTTCATAAGTATCGAATCAACACAATTAATGTCTGTTTGTACACATACTTACGCTGCTAAAGGGAGTGTTGTTTCAAGGTTTCTTTACTTTAATGTTTAGAAAAAGGTCCAAAGACAGGAAGCTGATTTTTAACATCTCTCTTTCTAATACAACGTTAAGGGAATGTAGATACCGTTTATTTGACAAGTTGTCGGTGTATCTTCTGATGAGTTGTCAGTGTTGCGAAGCTTTCTCTGCCGAAAATTTTAGGCAGACGCTGTCTGTCACATGGTCACCAAACATCAAAGAGCCAGTCATTCAGTCCTTCATTTCGTCTCTCTTTTAAGCCTTTTGGGAGTGTCTCTACTGGAAATTGACTATTACGCTTTAGGTGCAAAATCTTTCTGTGGCGTTTTCTGATGTATTCATTTATGTCGTTTTATTCCAACAAAGTGAATATTCTTGCGTAAAAATCCCATAAGTTAGCTTTTGATCGATTTCCAGGCTGAACATTGAAAGGAGTATTTTAGTTTCTCGTTGGAATTCTGGCATCTATTCACTTCTGGAAAATAAGTTACTCATGTCATTTTCAGCGTTGAGTGGTTTTTAGGCCTCTTCTTCCCCTTAATTCTTTCATTTCCTGTAGGATTTCCTATATACATAGTTACACTTTTCTAAATTCTTAGAATTTGACTTTTTAAAAGTAACTTCAACTGTCCGACAGTCTTAAGAAATAGCTGTTTAGACATTCGTAAATATGTTTGTCTATGGATTTTATTTATATATGACATTGACACATGAGAAAAAGATTGGCGCGAAGTCATTTCTACTTTTTATAAAAAATTAAGAAGGAGATCTTCATCGTCATTTGATGCTTGTGTTCAAATTGCTCTCTCTTCTCGGTGTAACTTTGTGAGGAGTTGAAACCGCGTGGCTAATAAGGAATCGAGGTCACTCTCAGAGCTCGTTGGAGCGATGCTTAGTTTAGAGGAAAGGAGATAAGCTAAGCAGTCGATCAACTTCTTCGCCGTTGGAATTCGGTTCCGTAGTCCAAGAATTTATACGCTCTTATATAAAAACATTTACATTAATCTTGTCTGTGATCCGTAAGCGAGCGGGGCATGTTTTCCTGCCGTATCTTGAGCTTGAATGTGAAATAGATTTTTTTTGATATTATCGGAGCTGGCTAACTTTTTTAGAAGTTGCTTGGTTAGATGCTTTAAGAAAATTATATTTGATGATGAAAATCTCCCAATATCTTCTCAGTGTGTTTGGAAAGTCGCCTTAATACCATAATGAACTACTATAATTGCCGAAGAAATGCATTCATTAGCTTATTCAATCAGTATGCATCTATCGCGAATTAGAACTTGATGTATAGGTTGGACATTCATAAATAATCTTCTGGCTAGTTAGTAGTAAATTAAGTTCTAAAAGGTGTAAGGTTTACTTTTCTACGCTACACGAGGACGTTTTTTGTTTTGGTAAAATTTAGTGTTTCGCTTGGCATCGACTGCTTAACGAAGGTATAAGTTTCGCACATTTTTTTACTCGTAGTCCTTAATTTAGCCTCTGTCGAATGATTTTTCCGCGTCGTTCACGATGTTTGTTTACGTTCACGCTCACACATATGAAATTAGTACTCGAGAGTTTTCCACTGGCATACTATGTGTAGATGTCAACCGAAAGAGGAAGGGAGAGCTTTTCTTTTCCAATCTCACTTCTTCCCCTTCACTCCGGCTGACATCTAGATATAGTCTCTGTGTGGAGACTCCCCGAATCGGGTGCGTTCTATTTTCGAAGCTTCCACCTCCCCTCTTCCCGTGACAATGTGAGGGGAGCAGACCTTCTTGCCTGGAGGAGCTAAAGATCAAACCCTCTTCCGCCTCCTCATTGCTATCCTCCGTCTGTTCCTCTGGGACCCTTCCATTTTTCCGCGAATGCTTTTCGGGTGGTATCTCTCGCATTCGTGGTCCTAGCTGCTGCTGAGATCGTAGATGGGTGGATTGCGCTGTTAGATGACGGAAAAACATTGGGATTAAGATGAGGGGTGTTTAAGTATTTCTCGCCGGATGTAAACCCTACCTTCGTCATCTCCGATGTTTATCTTACGCGATCGCCGAGTATGCTTTTGGGTATGCCTAGGAATTTATACGCTAAAATCGTTTGTTCTCTTTCGGAATGTTTCATGAAAGAGAACTTGAAGTCTTCCGTTAAACAGGTGTTCGCATGAATGTAATACGTGGAGCGTACACATCTTGAAACGTTTCCGGTCGGTCGGGCTCATGTATTCCAAACTGTTTTTTGTGAGCCGAAGTGGAACCTTTCCAGACAAGAATTGTGACTCGCGAAGTAATCATTATGTAAATTCGTACGTTATTTTACCCCCTAAATATTCATAGAAATCGTGTGAGGTATACTTCATTCCTGACGGAACAAAACAGAAAACCATGTTGAATATGATAGGCTACTCTCGTGTTATTTGTAAGCAAAACGGAACGGACGCAGTTCGACGACGGCCAATCCTAATTTTGCAGATAAATGTTGCGGGTGACTGAAAAAGCTAATTTGTTTCCCAAATATTTTTTTGTGATCTATAAGCGTCAAATCTTGAAAGGTTTTAGCTGCCTGAATGGGATGTAGCCGTGATAGGAATCAATAGTCTTTGGAAGAGAATTTAGAACTATCGTTGATGTTGACCGAGGAAGAATCTGTTAATGCTTGGAATCTTTCGAGAAGGAATTTCAATTGTTCGTTTAATTAATCAGATGGAACATGCAGCTCATCTCAGTGGCTCGTGTTGTTAAAATCTTATCATGCAATTTTACTGTAGAGATTTATTTGTACAATGTTCTGAATATCTGGCGTAAATAAGTGTACCTTGGCTCATTTTTATAAATATGCTGAAGACAATAAAATTCGGGGCTCCTTGGTAATATCTCATCCGGAAGGAAATTCGGATGGAAAAAGTTCAGAAACTTACGTGCTTACGTCTTGTTGATTATAGGATGCGAATCCTTAAATATTTTGAGATGAGATCCATACAAGTGCAAGGAAAGTGTCACTGATACTGTGAAGGGTCAAGCCTGAAAAGATTTCTATTTATTGTCCATTGAATTGTTTGTATCGCTTTGAAAAAAAGAAAGGATTTCATTTGTTAACAGTAATGAAGCTACGAGTTTCATATCTGCTCGACGATACCCACATGGAGGTATTGAAGGTGAGTGAGGTTTACCTCACACAGTGAGGGTTTCCAACATCTAGGATTGTATGCGCGATGTCGTAAAAACCTCACGGGCGGTAGTTTGGAGTTCCCCGCGATAATGCATTTTGGACTTTCAAGGGTTATATGATAAGTTAATCCATTCCATCGTTCATTTGTATTTTTTCGAGTTGATATTTATAATTGCATTCTAATATTTGGAACGCTCTTACGTTAGTAGATTGTTGTAGACAGGATCGAATGTTTCCACTCTAAGGAAATTTAACGAAGAGTTGTCATTTTTACTCTAATAGTATCCTGTGCCATATCGTTTCGTTTCTCGCTTTTTCTTTCCATTTCGTTCTCTTTTTCAACTGCTTCTCAATGCCATTGTTGCACGGATAACTGTGACGCAAAAAGAACGATCTTCGCCAGCGAAGACATTGCTCAGAATTCCGTTGGCGAAGCGTAGAAGTCGGTGTAAACAAGTTTACCGCGAAACTCGTTAACAATGATACTGATAGGGAAAAACTTTCGAGAAATCGATGGTTCTGGAATGTCGTAAAATTTTTCTCGGAATGCCCGTGAACTTAATCTCGAAGCTAAGCTATTGTTCTCCGTCGAGAAATGATTTCAGGGTTATTTCTGCGGAAGCAGTGCTGTGTGCAAGGTACTGTTCTGAGGAAAGCTCCCGGGATTATTTGCGAGGTTTGTCGCGTTTCTTCGTTCACATTTCTTTGAAATAATGCCTTTCTCAGGCTTTTTAAAGGACTACTGAATGGTTTTTAATTTGCTCTTTTTCTGTTGAACGAGTTTATCTGATGTAGACGTATTCTTAAGCTATTATTATCCCCATTAGTTGGAAATACTTTGGTTTATAAGGTGTTCGTCCAGTTGGCTTGTGGTATTGGAGATTATTCTGAAACTTGAATTCAATGCTTCAACTCTTCGGCATTTTCTTGGGTATTTCGTATTGGTAACGTGTAATAGTGTCAATCTGTCTTCCTTCGGCATATTTGAATTATTTTCACTCACTTCTCTCTCCACCGTTTGCTGAAGCGAATAGTTCCTACTAACATTTCCGTGTGATATGTAATTCTCTCAGTTTAAGGATTCGATTTTCATTACGAATGGGGAAGTTTTACATAGACGAACATCGACTGATTCGTATGGGGACAGAGGAAGCTCATGTTTGTCTTGAATTCTAATCTTATTGATATTTGCGAGAGACGTTTTAGTCACCCTAATGAAGATGTCTTATAGTCATTTTTCTTAAAATTATTCACAATGGGCTTGAAGTGAGAGGAAATTGTGAATTTTGGGCTTTGATTAGAGTAACTGTTTCTTTCGTCCTCTTTCCATTTCATTCAGAAATATTTCTGTAAGTTTTCAGTTTCGGGAATGTGGTAGCTCTCAGCCAAGTTAAAACTGGTTGCTTTCGTGCGGAGCTACACGCTTATAAATATCTGTAACGAATCCGAAAAAAATCACGTGGTACTTGGCATATAAAATTGTTGTATCGTATTCCACCATTATATTATAGTTACCCGCAATATTTGGGATTTTTTTAATTTAACGATATTTGTAATCTTTACGTCCAAACGTAGTAAATGCGGAACCGTTAGGAAAGTGGAGGGAGACTTGCAGAAATATGTGGATTAGGGAGAGATTGAAAGGAAATGACCGCCTGAATTCTCTCTAATTCTGGAATAAACTGTAGCTTTATCGAATGGAATTAGAACTCGCGTTGTAAGTGGTTTTGTTCTTCGCTGTCAAACAGGCTCGCATCCACAATTTTCGCTTAGGGGGGGCTTAAGTATGTAACCGATAATTTCCCATTTACGTTGTAATTCGAACTAATTGATTCTCATCATAACAAAGCATTGCCAGTAAAGGAATGTTTTAAGCGATCAAATACTTCATGGTAAAACCCTTGAGAATTTGGTTCTGAATAATTTCTTGTAGGAACTTTGGGGGGGGGGCTTAAGCTCGTAAGCCAACTATATGGGTGAGCGCCTGGTGTCAAATGTATTTTTAGATCGCATCCATTTACCATTTAATTGCATTTTAACAGTCTTATTAGAACCCGCGTTAATTATAAGTCTTAGTTGTTCTTACTGTTTCATTCTGTACTCAGCTCAAATCTTGAAAGTTGTCGGGAGAGGTTTCGAAACAAGATGAAAGTATAATGGAACGAGAAACATGAAAAAATTATGGAAATAACTTCGCTACCACGCAAACACCGCTAAGAGCCTACCGTATAGGCAGGTAGGTAAATTTCGAGGAAGGATACCAGAAATATTTGCAACGCCTAACGGAAATCCGGTCCACCAATCCCTCGTCATTCCTCCCACGACGAAAGTATTCGGGAGCCAGCATAAGCGGAAGAAAAATGACTTGATTACCGTTGTAATTTGAACACAGGCAATGACTTGATTAAGAGACTGGAACGATGCAGAAGAGTCTTCCGTAGCCTCTTGGAAAGAGCTCCTTTCAACCTTTTTTCACCCGCTTTCAGAGTCCCACCGTGACGTCATCCTTCCATTGGCCTCCTTATCGTGAACGGCGTGCAGGAGGGAATCAAGCGAGAGGGTAAAGCCGGCCAACGGAGCGCTTTCTTCTTCCCCTGGGGAGAGGCTAGCTCTCGGAGGGAGAGTTCCCCTACTCCTCATACCTGACTCCCCGTTAACGCCATTAGCAGGGCGAGTAGGAGCTTGAGATCTTTTCCTCACGATCCTCTACTGTCACCGCGGACTCTCGCAGCATTTTTCTCTTGAGGTCTCCCAAAGTTACGACTTCGGAAGGAACATTCAGCGATATTTCTCCGTAAAAAGATTGCACAACCGCGGCGATATGGTGGTACACGTGTAGGCAGTTGAAGGTCACCATGCGCGCGTAGGAAAATGTTATGCTTTTCGCCCTAAGCTGTTAAGAATTTTATGTGTTCAGGGGAATAAAGAACTCGGCGACATCCTGTTCCGACACAATTCGCATTGTTAAGAATCGAAGATGATAACGGCTGTAGTGATATCGGGGGATCGCGTCACCTTCCTAACCCTGGCCTCCTTATGCTTTTATTTCATAATTCAGTTGCTCATGTTCTTCCGATTGTCGCAGTTTTGATCTCTATATCGGGGTTTCTCAGGCTGTCCTGGTCTTTCGCGAATAGTTAGTGTTCCACGAAAACTTACAAAGATTGATAAGTCTCGGATGTTTTTCAAATCTTGATGAAGTTGAAACTTGTTAGTCGGGTACTCCTCACAGGTTGTGCTGTTACTGAAATCTTCATTCGTTCGTGTATTAATTAATTGTGACAGATACCAACTGTATAAAGTAACCAATATTACATTACATTGATGTCTCAGAACTGTTGAAGCGTTGCGTTTAGAAGAAAAGTTTGGGAAACTTGACTCTAGACAGTGGTAAGAAACTCTTATTTCTCCATTATGCATGTTAAATATGTAGGTGTTTCTCTAATGTAGAGTATATCATCGTCAAATGAGACTGCCCAGCGTATCTTGTATCTTTGTCCATCCTAATTCTGCACTATCACGGATCTTCGATGTCTTTGCATACAATGCACTAAATTTTGCGCTCGTATTTTATTTTAGTCAGGACTTTTATATCTAACGTGGCACATATTTAAATAAGTCCTTATTTCTAGAAGCTTTTTTTAGATTCTCTCAAAATAGAACGAACGGTTTAATACCGCAGGTTTTATTTTCCTAAATTCTTTTAAGGAAATCTTCATTATTGTGAAGTGGTTTCGACTTCCATTCTCAGTGGTTCATTAATTTTCTTTCAGAAGCGGATTACGTGAGATAGGTTCTCGAAATAGTAATTTGGTTACTGTCCCTGTTTGGCTCTTGAGAGTTGAAACACTTGTAATATTTATGTCGGATTGTCACGGATTGCGTGCCTCAGCGGAGAAATGCGATATTCATAAGGAAATGGCAAATATTTTGCGTCAATTCCCATCCTATTAAGTGAAGATTAAATGTCGTCGAGACTTCTGCTTAGTACCTTCCGCAATTTCAGCCTCATCATGTTTCAATGAGATATTTCAAATTTTCTTTCTATCCGAACCGTTAATTCGCGAATTTCCTGCAGTTTTGACGCACTGAGATAGGAGACGTTAGTTATCCTTTCAACTCTTCCCTATTTCACCATTTCAGTACTTAATGCCATTGTCCTTGAAAATCTTCTCTCCTCAGATGCTCTAACTTCCCTTATCAGCTTTACTTCCGCAATAAGTTAGTTTGAGTGTTTGTCTTTGCCTTATTCTTTAAATTTAAAAGTCTTTTAGTCGTAAAATACTTGTAAACTTGTTTCAATGAGTTGTAACCGAAATGCAGAATTGAGTCAAACATTTTCTTCCAGAATATCCGGGCACGTTAATATCAACAACGGTCGAAATTCAATTTTTTCGTCGCTTTGAAATCCTGCTTGTCACTTCTTATACATCTTGTAAAATATGATGAGCATTAGTGTGTTACAGGTAAACATTAGCCATAAAATATCGTAGGTTGGGTATAATACTACAGTATATCGAATAATTTAACGGCAGTAGTGACTCACCAGACATACTTTTTGAAACTATTCCCGGTGTGTTAAATTCAACATTCTCTATTTTGTTAGTCTAATTTCCAGAATGTACTAATTTTTACTAATTAATGGTCAATAAAAATGGGAAGCTAGGTATATCTCGTGCACCTTTAGTGGAAAACAAACTTCCCTCTTCGGACCGCACTTATTAAAGTTGGAATTACGTTGTCTTACCTTCACTCAGTATCTGCGTTCCATTTTTTAAATTCTAAACCCTTATACGTAATCCCTCCCCAGTGGGCCACGCGATTCTCGGCGAATTATATCTTTGACAGCTTTCTTCAGCGGAAATCGAATCTCCTAAACCGCCTTGATGCGAAGTGAATGATTCCCCTCCCTTGATTTTTCTTTCCACTCTAAGGATCCTTCTCCCCGTTACAATTCCCCTCTCCATTGCAATCAGAAGGATCCCACGCCCTCCGGAGACCTGTTGATTCGTGCGCTAGGTATTTCTTTGGTGCCTTCAAGTGTTTGTGGGCTCGGTAGGCATGGATACGGGTTGCAGTGGTGTATTCTCCCCACTCTTCCGCCGAACCCTAACGCCGCAGAAGTTAATCGAAGATTGATACCGATGCACAGTGGGCTGAAATCGGAAAAAGCCGGACAAAAGTCCAAAATGGCTTTTTTTGAGATACAGACCTGAAACTTTGCATATATATACAGAAATGATTGCTGATCATGGAATGGTAAGTCATTTCTCATATATCCCATCCGTTACGTAGCTACTGAGGATCAAACATGACTAAATTTCCAAAAACACGCCCGGTTGAATTTTTCTTCGAAAATCTTATAAGTTAAGTAGATGGTGGACTTGTGGAAGGATTTTAATGGAATAAAAAACGTAATATTCTGGTAACATGATACTTTTCCTATATTGTCTATAAATTTCGATGATCTTGGTCAATATTTGTGCGGTATTACGTCACAAAATGGCGGACGCTTTTTTCAGGCAAAATTTGACACAAAGTAGACAATATCTTTTGTTTAAGAAAAATGGTCTCCTGGAAATTGCATCAAAGTATTCATTAAAGATATTTTAAGAATATCCAGCAGAAATATTTCAAAAATCTCTGCGACCACGAAAATGAACGCGATTTTTTGACCGCGCTGCACGACCCGGGTCCGCGCAGCTGGACCTGGTAGTAGGACTACTCCGTTGGATTGTTCAAGTTGTTTTGGCCTTAACTCTTCGAAATTGCCGTTTCTAAGCTAAGTATGTTATCACTGTTGTCCAGAAGTTCTATATTGAAGGTATTAAGAGGATTTTTGATCGTGCGAATGGATCAATGGATGCGTTACTCTGACAAATACGGTTTGGTTTGGACAACTTACGGAATCATGCCTCAAATTATGAATATCCTTCAACTATTGAGAGTAAGTTTGTATGTTCGTATAATACATGCTTTCCAGAGAACGCAGCATCTGCCATTGCTTTTCCATCCATTTCCTTTCCACCTTTGCCGAAGACGGCCGCGTGAAAAGGGGGCGTTTTATGACACCGCGCAGCCTTTACGGGTATTTTTAAAGAATATTTTATATATAATAATAAATATAGATGCAATTAATAAGAGTTCTGACCCTTCGAAGAATTCTCACTACTCTCTGTTTCCACTTCTTCTATTTCGTTTAACACTAGAAGTTGTCTCAATTCTTTTGGCATCTTCCTGTGTCTCTTCGGAGATGAATTTGAGGTGAAGGAAAGAAATGGTTCAGAAGTGATCGACAACCTTTTAAATAAGTCGTCATTCGTGGCCATCCTGGAAAGTTTTCTGGTGAAGCGCGTGCGGAATATTCTGGTGTCCTTATTTCTAGCATCCATCGCATCTTTGGACAGCTGCCCTAAGAAGGGAAGAATTGCCGCCTTTGATATTTCGCCTCCATGTATAAGTAGTACCTTATGTACTGTGATTGCCATGTAATACCAGGGATACAGGTCTACGTATAATTCGGCAGTTCTGTGGGAGTACTGCGAAAATGCCTCGTCGTTGAGCGGTAGTCCGGTAGATATTGCCTTTAGTATTGTGGTAAAATGTTTGATGAAGTAATAATTAACTTCTGTAAAAAATATGAAAATATGTATATTAAACGCGATGGCAAATCTTCAATGCCTACAAAACAGGAAAGTTACTGAGTTTTCAAAAGTACTTGTACGGTATAATATGTGTTACCTATGCATGGCTATTAATCAAAAGCTAAGTCCATAGGCACAGTTACCTGTCAATTCAGCGGCCAGTTTTCGAGAATCAAAAAAAACGTCTTGCCGTAAGTCCATCGCTCGTAATTCCTGATCCAGGCCTTTGTACGTCTACAATTAACCCCATTCTTTCTCGAAAAGCTTTCTGTATGATTGCCCTTTTCTTCGATAAGTGTATTTTAAGAGTCCCACGGGCCTAAAAAGAACATTATAATTCAGATATTTAATTTACCTTAAGTAGTAGTATTGTTAAAAGTGCTTCGACAGCTTAGGTCATTTCGCACGTAGGCTCCCACCGGGAATCGAACCCGGGACCGCTTTCACTGAAGTCGAACGCGTTACCCACTTGGCTATCGGGAGCCCTAATTTACCTTAAGACACAGATTTCGAGCCTCAGTTTTAATGCTTTCTCACCTACCACCGTTCTCTCCAGTCGATACGATATGTGCAAAAGCACAGTAACAATAATAAAATCGAATGTAGCAATGGTACGTTGACAAACCGAAAGCATATTTTTCCAGATCAACAGGTCGATTCCCAATTGCTCTTATATCATTCATTTCGGAAACTTTAGCTCCGCAGATGTAGCACTTCACGCCAACACTCTCAGTCAAGGCATTGCTTACCTAAAAGAATTGTTTTTATAAGTTTGTTAAGCATTATCCACTGCCATATACTATTATCCACCTTTAATAAAAGTATAAGATTTATTTTTCCATTTATCATCGTTAGGAGCATGTTAAAAGTGACGGAATAACTTCCCAAATTCCATTTCTCTAATGCATCAATCTGCCTTTGTAAATAATTTCTTTCCTCTTTAGCAACTTCTTTGAGCCACTGAAGGAGAATGGGCCGGCAAAATCTGGTTGAAGACGGCCGAAGATTTTTACAGACAATCTTACCTAAAGTAGTGCAAGTATTAATATTGCTACCTTCTATTAAAACTAGATTAGAAAAAAATAAACATGTATACACTTATACATCATACCAGTTGCGTCATTTAGCAAACGGAGTGGCACCAGGGAACTCATGAATAAATATTCATCGGATGAATCTGCTCGCTCCCACAATTGTTTATATTGAGCATGACCCGAACTACCATCAAATCCATACATGCACATTAGCGTACAAGCAATTCATTGCTGGAAGTTAGAACCGGGAATGGTAGACCGTACCCTGCTACTTTACTTGTAGTGATACTACAGTGAGTTTTACAGGGTAGCGCGAGGTAAGACAAACTAGAAAAGAAAAAATGAGGTAGGTTTCGCCATACGTAAATTTGCAATTGCAGTGAATGTAAGGGAAACGTTGAGAACTAAAGTTGCTACATTGGTGCCGGAGAAAAAGATACTTGGAAGGAGGGGCATATTTCAGGATCGGAACCAGGATTAATTGAAATGAAGAAAAAGAGAAGTATCCCTCGGAGTTGGTGCAAGAAAGAGCTTGCAGACAAGCTGTATAGGTAATCCGGAATTAAGTGAAATGGATCACAAACAAGGATGGCAAAGCAATGGCAGATGCTGCGTTCTCTGGAAAGCATGTATTATACGAACATACAAACTTACTCTCAATAGTTGAAGGATATTCATAATTTGAGGCATGATTCCGTAAGTTGTCCAAACCAAACCGTATTTGTCAGAGTAACGCATCCATTGATCCATTCGCACGATCAAAAATCCTCTTAATACCTTCAATATAGAACTTCTGGACAACAGTGATAACATACTTAGCTTAGAAACGGCAATTTCGAAGAGTTAAGGCCAAAACAACTTGAACAATCCAACGGAGTAGTCCTACTACCAGGTCCAGCTGCGCGGACCCGGGTCGTGCAGCGCGGTCAAAAAATCGCGTTCATTTTCGTGGTCGCAGAGATTTTTGAAATATTTCTGCTGGATATTCTTAAAATATCTTTAATGAATACTTTGATGCAATTTCCAGGAGACCATTTTTCTTAAACAAAAGATATTGTCTACTTTGTGTCAAATTTTGCCTGAAAAAAGCGTCCGCCATTTTGTGACGTAATACCGCACAAATATTGACCAAGATCATCGAAATTTATAGACAATATAGGAAAAGTATCATGTTACCAGAATATTACGTTTTTTATTCCATTAAAATCCTTCCACAAGTCCACCATCTACTTAACTTATAAGATTTTCGAAGAAAAATTCAACCGGGCGTGTTTTTGGAAATTTAGTCATGTTTGATCCTCAGTAGCTACGTAACGGATGGGATATATGAGAAATGACTTACCATTCCATGATCAGCAATCATTTCTGTATATATATGCAAAGTTTCAGGTCTGTATCTCAAAAAAAGCCATTTTGGACTTTTGTCCGGCTTTTTCCGATTTCAGCCCACTGTGCGATGGTTCCTTTTATGGATTTTTGATGAGAACGTCGCGGAACGAGACTGATGCAGTCGGTGACGGCTTCAATCTGGATTTTTTTCTCAGTGATTGATGAAAGCGTAGCGGCGATTTTTTTTGGCCATTACTATTTGTAAGATTTTCTCGGCAACTGAAAGCGCAGGTTGGATTACAAGATCTAGGTTGAATGACGAAAAGCTGTTGGGTTAGATCTAGAAATTTGTAGTGGTTTAGGGTAATATCTTATTTTTCTGTATTTAGGAGCAACAGTACTACTGTAGTCTACAAATAACAGTATTGCTTTTATTCGCTTCATTCATCTCAAACGTATGTAGAAAATTGAATATTTCATAGCTACCCTGTAAAAGTAAGGAAGCCCATCTGTATAAAGCCACAAGCTAATTAGAGCAATTCGGTAGAAAGTTTTTGTTGTGGTAAATTTCGTGTAATATAATAATTTTATAAAAGCTACAATTTTCGTCATTAGTTTTATTCATTATCGGTTAAAGTGTTTGTGAACAATATATTTCTGATAGCTGGGTGTCTCAAGTCATAAGATTCAATGGAAGTTCATTTTTTGAATAGTCTACTGCATTGAGTTGCGCCGATGACCCTTAAGAAATGATTTCTTATCCCATTATCATATGATGGAATGAATAGTAAGAAATTGCATTGGCAAAAAGAGTCAAAGAGCTCTAATCCAGAAAATTTTCCAGTATTCTAACTGTTAACCTTTGAAATATTTATGATTAGGTTATTTCTTAGTTTTTTATCGGGTTGGGACGGCGATTATTAAAAATATTTTTGGAAAGATGGCGAAGACTTTTTAAGTAAAATATAAATATTGGATGGCGTAATTGTTATAATAATGATATGTATATTTACTCGTTAGGTGTTTCGAAACACTTATCGCAGTATTGACTGTATAAATATCTACTGGGCTACTCGAGTGTTAAGGATAACTACGATAAATTACTTTTCTATGGAATATTTGGAAACGGAGGTCTCCTCAGCGTGTATGGATTTAGCTCTTACATAGAGGCTTTCTCCGCCGTCTCATGGGAAAGCCTTCTTTCTAGAGGACGGCCTCATCCGGTTTCCTTCGTACGCGACGACCTTGTTTGCGATGTCTCCTGTCTTTCAATTAACTCGAAGGAAGTCCACGCGATTTGCATTCGCGCGGGAGTTTCAGTTCCCTCTTTCGTTAAGCGCTGGTAATCTCTCGGTGCGTCGACAGCATCCTCATAGTCGTTTTCTGCGTATTTTTTTCCGCGACCCATGGTTGGACCCTTGTCCCGAAAGAGTTTTCGTAGCCCTTGGTTGGTGTTTTATGTCACGCCCGATGTTGGTCATAATTTCGATGGAAAATATCGGTAGCGCCTAAGGAGTTCATCACCTCTTCCTGGCTGAGAGTATCTCCGGTTGCCTACCTTCGTGGGACGTCGGTTATGCTACCCGCAGTGCGCCGTTGTATTTTGCATTGCCTTCGCCTAAGGACCTTCTTCAAGAAATATCTCGAAAATTACGAAACCATAATACATTCTTCATCGCTTAGTGATTAGTTTCCAATAAACAATACGTAATATTTTATCGTCAGTAAGATATTGATAAAGATGTGATACGGAAGGTTAGTTCCATTCATTGAATCGACTTCTCCTTTCAAATTACCAGCTGTCGATATGGTTTAATTTGGCGACTGGATAGGATATGCTCATTTTATATTCTTATGCTTTAAGCTTAGAAAGAAAAACGCTCAATTTTTCTTGTCTGTTGTCATCTTCGCGCTTAAAAAGTTTTTTTTTAAATATTTGAGTACCACACTCTTCTTCAGATATACCGTGTATGCCCTGTTATCCGTAGGTGGATAATTCAGTTTACAGATCATGGATGGATTATCTTTAATATCGTCTTCGATATTTTCCTGCTGTCTTTCTAAAAAAATGTGAACAGAAAAACAAGCACAAAAATGACTCTCTTAACTTTTCTATGGATCAATGGGAATATAATTACTGCTGAAAAGTTATACAACTGGGTCAAGAGTGAGCAAGTCCTTAAAATGGTAGAAAATAATGGGCCATGTGTACAAATAATAATAAATTGTTCCCTTACGTAAATTGTAAACACTAAGAAAAGTGAAAGGTTTGATTATTCCTGCACTCTCTCCCCAACATTGGTCCTGATAAGAGTTCACTCTATTCTGTGAACTATGTAAATTATCTTATTATTCTTTGCAAGTGTTCCTAATAAATTAGATTCTATTGAATTTTAGAATGAATGTTTAAGCACTGTCCACTGACTGAGATTTATGCTGACTATCTTTTTATTCAGCTGTACTTCATCTTCTTTCATATTTAGAATTATGCATTGTAAAATGTGTAATATTTATATATTAAAATAAGTATTATATTAATTATTCATTTTAATGATTCAATGATCATTGTGATGTTCTGAGATAATTTTTAATATTCACTGCAAAATATCTTATGAAGATGAGTGGAAGAAAATTTTATATTTACTATTGCTTGCATTTATTACTTGAATCCATACAAGTATCTCTCTTTTGTTTGCTTACATCTTATAAGAAACAGTTTAACTGATGTGAGTCTAACTTTGTTGAGATTTCATACTTCATAAATTTTTATTTCCCATCATACTTATGATTATAATTGTAATTTGATTGGATGGAAATGTTAGCATAAAATTAATTTTTATATATTTGTTTGACTTTCAGGAGAGAAGATGACAGTAGAGAGAGGTGAAGTAGGCAAAGGCTCTGCGTCTGCCGAAGAAGAGAGGAACTCTTCTCTGATGGTACCTCCACCCATTGCTCATCTACCAGCAGATGCCATGATGAAGGATACTGGTAAAGAATTGCTGGAAAAGGAGGAAAAGGAACCCAGAAGAGATGAAGCTGGGCCAGCTGATCCTCTGCTCAAAAGCACTATGAGTCCAGCAGGGAAAAAAGATGACAACCCCAAGGACATCACTCCCAGGTCAAAGGAACTAAAGAGTGTCACCACTTCACCCAAGGAAGAAGATGCCCCAAAATCAGATATTATCAAAGAGAATGATGGAAAAGATGAAAATGGTAAGAGAGAAGTGAAAGCAGAGGGAGAGTCAGCCCTTGAGAAGAATGATAGTGATGCCTTGACTGATAAGAAAGGAGATGGTGAGCAGACTAGTTGTCTGGGTATCACTGATGAAGAAGTAGGTTCTTTTAGTCCAGATGTTAAATTAGAGTGTTTGGAATCCAAAAGAAAGTTATTAAACTGCAATATAGACTCAGATGAGAAAAGTGACTTAGACCCAAAGTGTTCATTAAACACCAGCGTCGAGGAAACAGTTAAAGAAACTTTCATGATGCTTGATATGGTGTGTGAGGAAAAGACTGAAACAGCCGTGATTAAAATTTCAGAGAGTAGTAATCCTGTTGTTAGTGAGTTGTGTAAAGTTGAAAAGAGCTATGTTAAACTTATGAAGAAGTCTGAAATAGTTAGGAAAGAAGGAAATGATACTGCCATTGTGAAGGTTATTTCTGAGAAAGACTTAACGGTTTCTGAAGATAAAAAAATAAAAGACAAGCACAAGGTAGATGAGGATGCCATTGGAACTGCAGAAATTGTGATAGCTGATGGTGACTCTGCCCAAAAGCAATCCATTGCATCTAAACAGTCCTCTGAAAAATCAATTTCAGTTAGTAAAGCTCCAGAGGTTTTAAAAGAAACTAATTTGAATGGATCTCAAGTACAATCAGATGAGAATGTCATGCTAGCACCTAAGGACAATGCAGTGGTAGAAATTGCTGATTCAAAGAAACAGTGTGCAGCAGCTGTTAGTTCTTTATCTGAAGTTTCTGAAAATATATCTGTTGCTAATCTACCAGATAGCAAATGTGCATCATCTCAGGTACAAATTAGGAAAGATTCTAGTGAAAAGGAGGCTCAGTCCTCCAAACCAAGAATACTTGACAATAATCATGTAGAAACTGTCCGGTCAGAGCTGGAAAAATCTCAGAAAGTTGACATCTTGCCTTCTTCAGTACCTGTAAAAAGTAAGAAGGATAAAATTGATCTCCCAATTCCTGTGGAAAGCAAGGAAGTTATCAGTGTTGGTAGTGTTGAGGAAGAAGAGATTACTGATACAACCACACCTAAAAAACTGTCAGTTACTTCATCCCCTGACACCCCTAAGTTAGAAAAAATCTCCTCAAAACCTGATATTTCTTTGAAATCTGAGTCAAAAGAAAAGGAAAAGGAAGAACAGAAAGTGACTCTTCCTGAAAAGCCTAAAGACAATAATAGTGCTTCATGTAATATGCATTCCATAAATGTAAGTAGTGTTTGCAAAGATGTACCTGCAGATATGAAGGCTAGTTCTTTAGGAGGGGATAAAAATCTTAGTGATGATAAACCAAGATTACCTTTAACATCTTCAAATGAAACTGGTATTAATCTTTCATCTACTGTGAATAGTGTCAGTGAATCACAGGATGAGAGAAGTCTTTCTGGTGACATTGATGCAAGAAAAGCATCAACTCAGGTATCCTGTATAGATGTAGATGTTACTGAAGACAAAAATACTACTTCAATTGAAAGTGATGTGGAAATTACCAAGTCAGTGCCTACAGCTCCAGCTGTCATTCACAATGTAAAATCTGCCACAGTAAGTTCCTCAAGTAAAACAAGCAGATCTCAGGACAAAGAAGAGTCTTTCTCAAAGAGTTCAAGTCATTTGATCTCAAAAACAGAATCATCAGTTTCATCTAAATCATTGTCAACAAATAAGAAATTGGATATTGGGGAAAAAGATTCAAAACAATCAGAAAAAACAATGAAAGAGGATAAATCCAAGGGTACCGAGCTCATCCCATCAGTTTCTGTGACTTCCAGTGGAGAGAGCTCTGAAAAGCAAGTGACAGATCATGATAAGATGTGTACTTCTGTTGAGAGTTCTTTAAATTGTTCGTTGACTGATACAGATTGTATAGAACCCAAGCAAAAGGTGACAGATATTACTAAAAAAGAGGTTGTGAATGATTTGTCATCTAACAAAGAAGTTATTCAAACGCCATTGATGATTAGCAATCAGGAGGGAGAAGAGAAAATTTCATCAAAAGACATTCCAGTCGATCCTAAAATGGAAGCTTGTGCACCTGAGTTAGTACCTGTCATAAAAAATGAAGTGAGTGAGAAAAAGGAGAATATCTCACAGTCTAAAGGAGAAAGTACTCATTCAGAGATAGTGCCACGACTTGAAGCATGTCTCTCGCCAGGAGATGGGAAAGAAGAGACAATGAAGGACAATTCCTCTCAAAAAGGTAACAGTGATTTGAGTGAAGAGCAGAAAATTTGTAAGTCCCCTAAAGAGGTTCAAGAAAATTTGATGGAGAAGACCAAACCAGTACTCAAGGAAGGGTCACTTACCATCACAGCTGAGGATGAATTATGCCCAGGAAACAATAAAATTAGTGGAGAAAGTTTAATTGAACCAGAGGTATTTAGTGCTTTGCCTTCAAATGACAAAAAAGAAAATTTAGTAGGTGATGATTTAATCAGTTCTGCAGGAACAGTATCAAGGGAAGAGGTTAAAAAGGACAAAATTTCTTCCTCAAATAAAGCTCTTTGTAAGATTGATGATAAAGAGACAGAAAATATATTGGTAATGAGTGAAAAGAAGGTGATGGAGAAAGATTCACCTGGTATAAAGGAGGATTTTGAAAAATTAAACCCCTCAAATCCAAAAAAGAAGTTGAACTTAAAAAATTCAAATGAAGACAAGGAAAATAGCTTAGGGAGTAAGACAGAAACAAGGTGTAATTTGCCTATTGCAGAAGAGAAAGTTGAAGAACGTTCAACTTCAACTAAAGCTGACTCTGATGAATCTTGCAATGAGAAACCTGATGCTTTAAAAACTGCATTGAATATCAATGAAGAGGTTAAAGAGAAAGAAAGTCTTTCTAATAAGGGAAAATCTGATGAAAGTTCTGATAACCCAAAAGTAGAAAATGTTGCAGTTTCAGTAAACGTTACCTCATCTGAACTACAAAATAAAGAATCAAAAGGAACAGCTGAGACTGCCATGAAGAATGAGAAAGATAATTCTTCTTACAAAGAAATAGTCTCCTCTGAAACAGAAGGAAAGAGTGTGTGTTCTAAGTCTTTTGATGAAACCAATTCCAAGAAAAAGGAAATTCTTATTGATTCAGAGATTAATATTCAAGTTGATTTAGATACGTTAACTGTTTCTCAGTGTACAGAGTTGCCTATTTCTAATACCATAAACTTGACTGTGTCAAATCCTGAAGAAGGAAAAACAGACAAAGCTTCATCAGGAGAAAAGGTTGCCGATTCTGTTCCACTTGTTGCATCAATTGGAACAGTAAAACCAAAGCAAGATGTTCCCTCTGCTGCACCATCACTGAATGACAGTGATAGTTCAGATGGTTCAAAATTTAAGAAGCGAGCTGATGTTAAGCAGTCGAGGGAGAAATCCATTTTAGGAATTACAGAAAAACTAGCTGTTGCAAAACAGAAACAAAACACTGCTGAAATACAATCAAAAGAATCTGTATCACCTAGGAAAATGCCAGGTCTCATTGAGATGGGAGTTGCCAAGGCATCTCGTAGGAAAAACCTTGCTATAAAGGAAGATATGAAAGCAAAAAAGGCCAAATTAGTTTCTGCTCCAGAGAATAATGAATGTAGTGAAAATAAGGTTATACATGATGCCACTCTAAAGAATGTCAGTGAAGCCAGCATTGGAAAATGCGAAGTCATTCCTAAAGTTCCTAAACCTTCACCTGGAGAGGAAAAACACCAACAGATAGCAACTATGATTGAGACTCCTTTATATAAGAATCCTAGTAAAGACTTAGAGATGCAATTAGCAGTATCATCTGGCAGCATCATAGACCTAAGTTCTAAGAAGGAACAGAATCCAGTTATAAATGCCAACAATAAGGTAAATACTGAAAGTAACCCTACAACTCTATTACAGAAAGATACTGTTTTGATCTCAACTCCTAAAGATTCTTTAGAAATGAAATCTATTGATGAAGACAATGCATCACCCACTAAATATGCCCAAAGCCTTAATGCTGAAGGAAAGAAGGAAGATGGTGGATTTAAGTCCCCACGTATGAAAAGAATTTCTGGGAAAGACAAAACTCTCATTGAATCACTAGCACAACCAGTAGGTCCAGCAACAAGGACTCGCACTGCTTTTAAGCCATCTACCTCTCCTAAGACAGTTGTTAAAGCAGATGGAAGCAAAGAAAAGAACTCTCAGAATCCAAAGAATGTGAAAGTACCTCTAAAGAAGGATGACAAGATGATGGATTTAGAGCAAACCAGAAAGAGAGTTGAAGTAAGCACAGAACCCTTCACCAAGGAGACAGAGACTAAAATATTAGATCCTACTGTTAAGGATGAAATTCTTTCAATTAGGAGTAGTCCTTCTCAGAGCCCAATCAGATCATCTAAACTACTTGAGGTTATTCGAGTTGCTGGAGAAAAAGATATAGTAAAAGTCAATGATGTTGAGGTGATGAGGGAGCCTGTAGGAGTCAGCAGCAGCAACTGCCCATTGTCTTTATTGAGAAAAACAGCCAGTAACATCTCTGGTTATTCTCTAAGTGTTAGCGCTCATGACCAGAGAAAAGAATCATCTGTGGAAGCCAAAAATATACCTGAATCATTGCAGGTTGATGCAGCTTCTGCCGGGAGTAAGTTTCCACCTGGAAATACAGAAAGTTGGGAATTTGTTGCCAAAGTGGGAGAGGTTGAACTACTTAGGGAAAGTCCTCGTGCTGTGCCTAAAGTTACTCCTCCTCCTTTGACAATTACAGTTGAATCTCCTGGGAAGAAAACTAAGGATAAATCTGATACAAGGAAGCCAGGAAGGCCTCCCTCAATGCCTCCACCCACAAAAATGCCTGAGTTTGCTCTCCCACCTATGAACCTAATGGAGCAAACTGTCTTAGCCCATCAGAACTTAAGAAATCAATCCCTTGAAGTGCTAGTTGGCATTGGCAATAGACCTGAAGGGCTAGATCTTCGTGGTCAGGTTCCCCAAATGGGAATGCACATGGGTGGTTCTCCTATTTGGCATATGCCTACTGATGAAAGAGGTAGATCTGCAATTCCTAGAAGTGCTGGGATGGACTTCACAATGGGAAGACCCTCCTCAGCTGGAGAAATTTCTTCAGAAGGAGATGGTGATAAGAGGAAAAAAGGAACCAAATCAAGAGTTGGACCCCCACCAAAATGGCAGAGTCAAGAAGCAGATTTGCTGTCAGTTAAGTTGGATGGCCATCCTTTGGGAACTTGGTCACCCAGAGATTGGAGATCAATTCCTCCAACTTCCATGGGCCTTTGGCCCCCAGGATATAATTATGGGTTTCCCATTAGACCTAAGGGTCCTATGGAGCCTCGTGGTAGTAGATCTGTTTCCCCTCCTCAGGTTGGGCAAGACAACCGTGGAATAGAGCAAATGCCAGAAGATCTAAGTAATCCCCCTGTCCCAACAAGAGGTCGTAGTAGGGATTCTCCACATTCTTTCAGACCACCTTTTGCTCATCCAGCTACCAGTTTCCCTGGAGGATCTCCAAATTTTTCTACTGCTGGCGTTATGTCTTATCCTTCACCATCTCATATGTCAAAGAATAGTAATGTATTTAACCTTGCTAAATCTTCTTCAAGTGCCAGCCCAGCAAGTGACACTGCCATGAATCTTACAATGTGCAAACAGGTTTCAGCGACTCCACCCCCCTTGCCTGTGATGTCATCTACTGGTCAGCAGTCTTCTCGTCAAAGTTCTGTGCCGGTGAATCTTGTGAAAACGAGATCATCATCTCCAAAGAGCCAAGCTCAAGCACAACCAAACTCTGATAGCAGAGGAGCAGTTCTGCCAGGAGGTATAATTGTGCCTAACCTGCCCCTGATTTTTGGTAGGGACTATTCTCATCCAGTGAATACACCTAGTGGAAGAGTGTCGCATTGCAGTGCTGAGGAAAATAGAGAGACTGAGACCAATCTGAGTCAGGTTAGATGCAGCAGTGAGCCTCCTAGAGATCATGTACCTGAAAGGACAAGAGAAGGTGCATCAGCATTCTTGCCAACCAACTTTATGCAAAGGCCTTCCTCAGCTAATTTAACCAGCAATTATCAGCCACCAAGACCTGCTAGTAGTACTAGTATTGTTGAGGTTTCCAGCCATCAAAGTACAAGTAGTGAATCAAATCTCCTTCCTGGTGGTGTCGTGATACCAAATTTTAGTGGTAATTCCTCAAAGCCTGGTGAAGAACAGTGGAATTATGAAAATGCAAAGTCAGAATTACCTGTGCGAAGTGCATCTGCTTTGGCCCAGTTCCACACTGAAGAACCAGCATCCAAATCAACTACTCCCAAAGCACCAACTCCAGTTCCAGCCCCACCTCCTCTAACGACTATATCTACTCCTACACTTCCTCAGAAAACAGGACCAGGAAGGAGAGGAGGGCGATCTGAAACACCACCACCTGATAAGTACAATTTCCGTGTTGAAGAAGCTCATGTGGTTCGTTCCTCAGATATTGGCGGAGGTGGTCCTGGAGGAAACAAACTTTATGCATGTGACATTTGCTCTGGAGTTTATCGCAGGGCCTTCAGTCTCAAACGACATTATTTACGTGCTCACATTAATTATTGTCACCTTTCAGAAAGAGATCTATCCAACTGTGGGATTGTTGTTGGTGATAAAATGGCTGTGCAGACCGGTGGTAGTGGTAGACGTCCCTATGTTCATACAACTTTGCCAAAGAACTCAGAAACAACAGCTGATGATAATAATGAAAAAGCAAACAACAGCGTGGGGGGAAGAAGGACTCTCCTTCGCGATCTTTTCAGATGTCATACTTGTGGTGTCTGTTTTGATGAAAAGAAGAGGTTAAAAGCTCACCTTATGGAACATCAGTGTGGATCAAACCGACCTAGCCTCTTACGTCAACACGCTGCCACTCACACCCCTCCAGCTGTGATTCCTAAAGCAACACCTCCACCTAAACAGCATCCTTCATCACCTACTCCTGTGGTATTTCTGTGTGCCTACTGTGATAAGAGGTTCTCATCTGCTGCTGTTAGGAGAAGACACAGGAAGTTGCATGAGTCATCTCCTGGACCACACCCATGTTATTTATGTGAGACTTCAGATGAAGCTCGAGAACATCCAGGAGAGACATCATCATTTGCCCAGCTTGAAGACCTGAGAGCACATATGGCTTCTACACATAAGGAAGTGTACCATTCCTGTGATCTCTGTGGAGAAAGATTACCCAGCATTTTAGCCCTGGAAGAGCATGCTGAGAGCCACAGATCTCATAGGAAAGCTGCTGATGGATCAGATGAAGAAGACGAAGAGGAAGAAGTAGAATTAAGCCGAGGTGCCAATGCTACATCAGCAGAGGGATCTACCACATCTGAAAGTGCTCCAGCTGCCTCCACTGCACAGGGCGAAGAAGAGGAATTCAGGTATACCTGTGGCGTTTGCCAAAAGATGTTTACTAATTATGTGAACATGTGTAGGCATAGAAGGCTTGCCCATGGGGCATCCCAAGCCAAAGTTACTGGAAGAAAAGGTGGTGCTGCTGCTGGAGTGAAACAAGGTGGTGGAGATAGTGGGAGTAGTAGTCGAAGTCAAAGTCCTGTTGTAGTGTCACAAACTGGTACAGGAGAAAGAGGGCAACATAGGGATCTATTAGATGGAGAGCCATCATCCTCTTCTTCATCTTCTGTTCCTTCCCCATGTCCATACCAACCCCCTTATGCTGCAAATGATCCAGAGACATTATTTTATACTCGTCTTGCTGGTAACATCAGGGATAATCTCCTTAATTATTTGGATGGCAAACTAAACCGAGATAACTCTAATAAAAGAAGTAAAGATGATGAGTATGAAGTTATTGTTGAAAATGGGGATGATTCAAATAAAATTGAGCCTTACCTATCCTGGGAAAAGTATAATTTCCCTAAAGACTTTCAACAAATGTCATTCTGGGACATATCAACTCAACTTGTAGTAAGAAATAATATGATAAGGGCAAGCAACACACCTCCAGTTGAACAACCAGCCGTGCCTGCATTCCCTCAGACTCTAGCCCTTGTTGAGACATCCAAGGCTGCAGAAATAACCAAAGACTTAAAGACAGAAGAAGCCACAGAGGAGACAGACGTTGAAGGTGAATGGCCAGGGTTAAGTGGAGAGTGGATCAGACCTCGAAGCTACATTTGCTGTGCTTGTGCTTCGCGTTTTAATGACTTATGGTCCTTGGAGGATCACCAATATTCCAAGCATCCAAATGTGTGGTGCACCCATTTGGAAGTAGAAGATGGAGCAGTAGTGCTTCCTGGCACTCCCAAGCTATCTCCAGGATCTACCAGTTTAGCAGTTTCTTTCTTGGGGGATCTGCTATGTAGAAAACCTTTGGGTCCTAGAGGTGCTCTTTTGGCAGCTCCTGCAGTTCCTCCAACCCTAAACAATGGCATGGATTCCCCCTCTGCTAAATGTACTAAGTGTTCCCGTCTGTGTCCCTCATTGCCCGACCTTCATAGCCACATGCTGGAATGTGGAGGAGACTTGGCGTGGGCTGCATGGGCTGGAGGAAGTTCCCCTGCTGCCTCTTCTAGACGGAACTCTAAGAAGTGGAGGCCTTTCGGTAGTCGTAGAAGGAGACAGCGAGGACGTAGGGGTATGAAGAGAAATATCCCAAGCAGCCCAGTCAAGATGCACAGAGCACGACATCGTGGAACAGACAGTGAGTTTTTTTTTCATTTCTGTCTTCTTTAACAAATATGTATTACGTTTATCACAATTTTCTGTAGAATTTCATTACACTAAAAAAATCTGTACTTCATGTAAATATGAATCAATTTGAATTAATTTTTCTTACAATAATAATTTATCAGTGTGTAGTCTTAAAATATAGGCCCCCAGATAGCCAAGTGAGTGCTGTGTATGTTTAAATTAGCCACCTGAATAATTACATAACTGTTCCAGAGATCCTAGAAAAGCCTAAATCTATGGCATAGGAGTTAATGCACTGACCATGTGTCACCCACTGTAAATGTTGCATGGCTGGGCCATATCTGTCAATAAGGATGCTAAATTTTATATGAAATTATTCAAATACAAGATTTGATGAATTTTTCTTGAAAGACTTTTTCAGCTAATTTCATAATCATTTTATATATCTTCCTAGTTGTCTAATTTATTTCTGTATAGATAGTCAAATAATTAATCAGTATCATGTTTTACATTTCTAATTAGAAACACTTCCTTCAGTTTCAGAGATAACCACTAGTATTGGTAAGGTTGTAAATTATGTTCAATTAGAAGCAGTTTATGTTGCAATAACCTTAGCATTAAAACTATGAGGCCCCACTATATATTAGTAAAGTTTTAATAAATCATAAGTATGGAAAAATTCAGTTCTTTGGCAAAATTAAAATAGAATGATAAGACATACTTTCCGGATTTTTGCTCCTTGATCAGGAAAATGTTTCTTAATATTATTAGATTACTCCATGCAGTTTTAATAAGAGGCTGTCTTAACAACATTCAGCAGAAATGCAAATATACTGATATATATTTTTAGCGATGGAAATGCTAAGATAGTTAACTACTTTAGGATAATTAAATGAATGTTAATGTGAGAATGTCAATTGGAGCAGTAATTCATTTAGAGAGAAATCTTATTTTTAATTTTCCATCCTTTTTTATGCATTAAGAAGGACATCTATAGATAGGCTACTTAAAGAGAATTGGTCATGAGTTATTTTAAGCTTGGAAATAACTTTTTCTGGAAGATCCTGTAGTTTGATAGTGAAAGATAGACGTAATTGGAAGGAAATGGTAAATAGGGTTCAAGTTTTTAACGTACGAGTGTTGCCTAGGTTTGGAAGTAGAGTGTTTTAAACTAGAAGTATAGCAAATAAGCAATGAGTTTTGTTGGGGCATGGTAAGAAGATTTAATAACTTTTATAATGTTGGCCCAGAACTAGCTACAGATACTTGAAGAAAAAGGATGGGAAAATCCTGTTTGGGATGAAATTTAGTAGGGCAATTACAAAACTACATTCAAATACACAGACAGTGAGAAACACTTATTGCAACTAGTGTAATTTGTTAAAAATACTGTTATTTCTTATTCTCTACTACCATAGAATAATAACTATTGTACTTTTCCATGTATAATGGCTTTTCTGTTTGTTATCATGTTAGAAAGATCCTATGTGACTTTTTAAGTATTTCAGTGGTGATTGAATTTTAATTATAAAATTCAAATATAAAAATTGTTATGTCAAATTACATGCAAAGCTCAAAGTAAATTTTTAATTTATTACAGGTGATAGTATTCAACGAATGATTGCAAATCTTCCAGCCAAAAGGGCTACAAGGAGAGTAATACAGTTTAATGAAGATGAAATCAAGACAAGAAGTCAGGCTACTATTCACAGTGTGAGTTGGCTGTGATGTTTTTTCCATTTAAATTACTTTTAATTTAGCATAGCATTTAGCTACTTTATCTGCAATCACTATTTTATGATTTACTGACATTTTTTAAATGTACTTTTGGTGTCTTTTAAACGCAATACGACACCCAAAGTATCAATGGCTGAAAATTGTGATCTTTGTAGTAGTGTGTGTAACAAATACTTTCCAGTATTTTCTTGTCATGTTTTATATAACGTCCATAATAATCACAAACATCTCATCTGTTGAATTTAATCAGTTAATTTGTGATACTGCCATTTTGTTATTAATGTATGTATTTACTTTCATAACAATGAAGGTAGTTTAAGCAAGTTAGGCAGACTGACAGTTTTTCCCCTATGAAACAACTACCCTTACTACACATTTATTAACATTCAATAATTATTTACGTTCATTTGGATCCCTAGCAGCCTTTAATTCATTACATGGTTTTGAAATCTAGTTCTCAAGGGAATTTATCATTTAAATAGTATCCAGCTTCCCACTCACTTGACAATTCCCTATGTATTTCAAACCTTGCCTCATCTTATCCTTTCCCCACTAACCAATGCTAACCAATATTTATTGGGAGAATTGAAAAATAATCTTATAATTTTTTTATTTACGAAATACAAATGAAAAATTGTCATCACTTTTTAACATAGCCCCATCCACTTTCAATGCATATGTGCCAACTCTTCTCCAGTGATTTGAGTCTGCAAAAATAATAAATATCTTGGTTGACTGTCCAGTCATGTTTGCACCACTACTTTCACCTTGCCATCTATGGAAAAGTTCCTGCCAACAAGACTCTCCTTAAGTGGCCCATAACATTATAATCTCATGGTGCTGGATCAGGAAAATTAAGGGAAAGTAAAAATGGAAGAAAATAAAAATTTTAAATTGATTTTTTTTCAACCATAGTACAATATGTTTGGGGCCATGCATTATCTTTCATACATCTGATGTTATATTTCACCAGAATTGGGAAAAGTATGTTTTTTGGACCTTATTGCAGGTTTCAAATAGTTCTGAAGAAGGTCACAATGCAATTGATTGTCTGCTGTTGACCTTCTCGGCATGAAATCTTTAAGACTGGTACCCTCCCAGTCCGAGGGTACTGGTACAGATCCAGAAAAGCACTAGCATCACTTAGCTAGCCAATGGAGTCATGTGAAATTTTTTGATCCAACTTGCGACTCCCTTTTTAAATTTTCTGTGCCTGTAAATTCATACAATTGCTGTATTGAAAAATAATGTACTTTTTCGGTGGTGCTTTGACATTTTTTAGTATGTCAGATGATTTCTTGCTTAAAAATTATATTACTCTATGATGTTCTTTTTTGGAGCATATCTCTAAGAGCTGAATTTATTTTAGTCAACTGACATAAAAAAAAACTGCACAGCAAATTTCTCTATACCTGAACTCGCAATACCATCAAGCCATTGATCATCAAAATCTTACTAAATATTGTTATAATCTTATTTATGTTATTTTTTTACTTACCCTCAAATGTATAATCTCATTTCATAACATTTTTCTTTTCCTTCTCAAGGCTGTATATTTTTGCCATTATAATTCATTTCTAACGCTAGCTACACTCTCACTGCCAGTATTTCAACTCTCTCCTTTCTCGTATATTTCCAAATGATCCTTAACGCAGATTTTTAAATAATTCTGTATTTTTTCCTTGCTTATTTGATTTTGTTCATTGCTTATCACTCATACATTGCAGGTTCTCTGTATTATCTTGCTTAGTTTTATTCTCTTTCAATCCATTGATTGCTTCATTGTACAACATATTTTTGTTCATTTATTTTTAGTTTCCATTAGATTGCAATTAGTATTCACAACTGTGTAGTTGTGAAAATTTTTGCACTACTTTGAAATCTTTTTCTGACCATTTTGTTGTATCATCTACCTGACTTTTTAAAACTTTTTGATGTTAATTTTACTGAAAATATTATGGATAATTTGTCCCATTTGAAAAATATTACTACCTACCTCCCTCCTCTATTGTTAGTTCCTTTTAACTATAATTTCATTTTACTTGCTAAGTATTTTCTGTTCATCGCTATGCAGTTTTACTGACATTAATTTTATACTATTGTATTCTTTGCAATAAGCCATCATCAACGTTCTACTTATTAGCTGAGTATGTCATCCTTTATAAACTACATAGGGTTTTCTTTCTTTGCTTAAAATTCAATGAATGGTCAAAATGATTACTAATATATTATTGCAACCTTCTTTTGGTGAAATTACTGTAATTTAATCTCCACAGAAGTATATCATTATTAATAATATAATATATTTTAACAGTTAATGTTATGGATTTTCAAAAGGGCATGGCTGATTCCATCAATTTTATGATATTTTTGCTATATTCTACCTTAATTCTATTCTAGCTACAGATTTTTTAAAGAAAGAAGACTGAATTCATGCAAGAATTTTTAACAAATCTGTTCAGTAATTTTAAAATTCTCCATTTTAATGACAGTTATCTCTTTTAATCATAAAATGTAGGAGCTTTTGTATGAATTCAGAAGTATTTTGTTTTTATTCAGTTTGTTAAATTCTTGTTGATGGTGGTTTATCTTTCTAGTTCAAAAAAATGCAATTATTGGTTGAATTTAGTTTTAGTTTGATCCTAACCTTATGAAATTACTGTATTTATAAAAAATTATGGCTGAGTACCCTTTCTTGAATTGGGTTAGATTTAATTGGCTTTCTCTCATTTTTTGGTGTAGATATTATCAAACCATTAGTTGTTGATGCTATTCTCAAGGTATTCAACCTCATAGGGAATGTATCAGAAGCTTTTGAACTTGAATGTTTAAGTATGATCTATTTGTATATTTTCAAGAGCTGCTTGAACTGAAATGAAGATCATTTACTTGATTGAGCAGCTGTTAATATCATGCTCATCATTCATATGAGTTCATCTTCATCATCTTCTTTCTTGACTTATTCTTTAAAATGATTTGGAGAATGCCTTTAGATTGGTATTTAATTGATTTTTCATCTCAGTTTTGAGATGGTCTACTGCAAGGTTAGCCTTCCATAATTTAGGTTTAATTTACTTAAAATGACTCTCTTCATATGAATTGTCTTTCCTTTTCCACAGAACCACCTCTTAAGGAAAAGATTCAAGGTAGTGTTTTGTTGATTTTTGAAAAAATTGTCTATAGGCAAGAAATGTTTCTATAAGTATTCAAATATGCTTAAAAGATTGTAACATAATGCATGCTTAAAATGTGATTTTCAAGTGATGCAAATCATACATAGATTTTAAAAGTTGCTACCTTTTTATGTTATCCTAAATATATTTGTACCTAAATGTATTTGTCTGACTGCTAATGTTTCTGCTAAAGTCCATGTTTCAAAGCAGAAAACTTTTTTATTAATTTTGTCTTTCTTTAACCTGGTAATGGTTATTAACTATCGATTCTGCTGTCAATCACAAATTCATTTATTTGGCTATTTCAAATTCATACCCACAACTATATTTGAAGTTGCATGTTATGAGGATTTCTACCTGATGTGACCTGCTTTCACAAAACCATTTCACACACCCCTCTCATCTAGCCCTTTCAGCCACGTACAGAATGATTTGATGTATTTGTGATACCAGAAAAACTTTAATATGAAATAATTAATTTTATCTTATCAGTGAAAAAGTTGATAATATTTAAATTGGGACTAAACCCTGCAAAAATGTCTAAATGTACCAAATGATTTTGCCGCATTGCCATTAGAAATTCCATAGTATAAAGTACTGTATCATCTTGTTATGATTCTACTTCCTATTCTCTTGAATGACTTGCATGATTATATGTTAAGGAAAATAGATATTTTTTTTTCAAATTCTTTAGACATTTTTCTTGTTTTTTTTTCATACTTTGCTTTTTCTTGTAAGTTGGATTAGATTTGTGCATTTTCCTTGCAGTCAGTTGTAATTGCTTCTAGAATCATTTTTCTATATGCTTAGTAGTGCTATCATATATATATATATATTTTATTTTGAATAGAGTTTTCTATCAACTGATGTATATTTCTAAAATTGAAGTGAATTTTCATGCCGATTCTTGGGGAATGTTTTGGTATTACTTATTAATCACTATTTATTGTTTTAATTGACAGGTTTCCTTTACTGGGACTTTTGTCCGAGTTAGTGGTTACAAATCATCTCAAGGTGTGAAACCAGGAGCTCCAACTGCTGCAAAAAGAGGAAGACCACCAAAGAATCCTGTTCCTCCATCTATACCAGTGTCTTCTGAGGGAACTTCAACTTATAATGCTTCACCTGGATCTATTGTATCTCCCTCTACAGCTTCACCAGCAGGTACCACTAGCCCCTCTGTCATTGTAAAGAAGGGAAGGGGCAGACCTCCTGGATCGAAAAGCAAACCTAGTGTGCCTGGTACTGATCTTTCTACTAAAAGAAGAATTGGAGAAGCATTACCAGATATCAGTAGTCCAGAAGCAGATAGATATTCCCTAGTCAAAAGATCAAGAATGGGAACATCTCCCATTAACCAACACCAAACCAGTACTACAACTCCCAATGCTCCTGGGGAACCTTACATCTGCAAAGGCTGTGGAACAGTATTTGACAATGCTTCTTCTTGTGAACGCCATGGAAAGAAGTGCGTGTTCCGTCGGCAAATGCCTTCTTCACCCACAGCAGATGGAATGAGGAATAGTACATCAGGAAGTGTACGCCCTGTGCATTCATGTCCACATTGTGGAAAGAACTTTACTTATGCAACACCAATGGAGAAGCATGTTCGAGCTTGTCAGGGTGGGGTATCACCTAAAGGACAGCCTGTGCAAGTTCGGAGAGCAACAGCATCTGATACTATGGAAGATTCTGCTCTGGAGGAATCAGAAAAAGGTGATGAATTGGAGGATTCAAAGAAGGATTGGGAAGTTGAAGGTGTTGAGGAATCTGTGCCTGCTGAAGAGGTAATACAAGCACCATCACAAGAACCAGATATGCCCCAACTTCAAAAGGAAGAACCTGTGGCAAGTCCACTTCCCAAAGATGAAGATATTCCTATTCTGACTCCTGTGGCTCCTGATGAGGTTGTTGAGAAGAAGGAATCTAGTGAGGAAATTTCAGTGGAAGCTGAAATGCAAGTTGATGCATCTGCTGTTCAAGAATCTGAGGAATCTGATAAGAAGGAAAATGATGAGTTTGTGCCCACAGATGGAGAAGCTTTGGAAGCAGTGTTGGATGCAGAGATTGTTGAAGAGATAGAAGTAAAGGAAGAAGTGTCTTCAGCAGAAGAAGTGCCTTCAGCAGACGAAGTGCCTTCAGCAGAAGAAGTTCAACCAGCTTCTGAAATCATGCCTGAAGACCTTCAAGAAATTACTAAATCTTTAGAGGAGAAATCCATTCCAGTTGAAACTACTGCTGACGAAACAAAAGAAAATGAATCAGACAAGAAAGATGAAGAAGCTGTTGAAGAAAAGCAGGTGCAAAATCTTGGAAAACGCACTAGAGGCAGCTCTTTGGGTAGACAAGGCAGCAAAAAGAACAAAACTGAGGATGATATAGCTGAAGAAGTAGAAGAGGTAGAGCCTCAAAAGAAAAAGCCTGGAAGAAAGAGCACTGGTGGTTTAGCAAAACAAAAAACTCCCAAAGCTGTGAAGGCATCTCAAGCAACAAAGGCAGAAAGCGAAAATACAAAAGTAGAGGTGAAGGAGGAAGAATCAAAGGCATCTGTTAAACAAGAAGTTGAAAAGAAAAGTGAAGTTACAGAAGTTCCAGAAGCTTCTATGCAGAGAGATACCAAAGACAGTAAAACAGCTGAAAAGGATGTCCCTAATACACCAGAAGAGGAAGAAAAGACTGAAACTAAATCTAAAAGAGGAAGGAAACCTAAAAACCAGAAAAGCACATCAAGTCAAGAGTCTGTTGCAAAGAATGTTGATGAAAAACAAAATATATCAGTTACACCTTCTATAGAGAAGGCATCTTCTGAAAAGAAGAAAGAGACTCAGAAGTCAACTGAAACCATCATTGGATCTGAGGAAATGGCCAAGGATGAAACTTTAGATGTCAAATCAAAATCTAATGAAGATGATACGGAAGAAAAATCCAGCAAATTAGCCAAAGAGAAGATCAAAGTAAAAGAATATTCATCTCCTTCTCTATCAGTAGAATCTGTTGATGACAAGGTCAGTGAAGTGGAGAAAGAGGTTGATGAAGAGAATGCTCAAACAAAGGAAGTTGATGATTCCAAGGAAATAGAGGAGCAAGTTGATGAAGATAAAAAAGAAGAGGAGGAAGATGATGATGAAGAAGACAAGAAAGACTCTGAGGCCAAAAAGAATTCAAAACTGAGAGGTACCAAAGGTTCAAAGGGAAAGGTGACCAAATCAAAAAAGAAGAAGAAAAAATGGCAGGATTTGAAGAAGGAAGTTGAGAACTTCTGGTGTGATGTCTGCCAAATGGGTTATTCATCAGCATTCAATCTTGTCAAGCATGGTATGTCTCAGAAACACAAATGGAATCTACGATTAGGGAAAGAAAAGTTGGAAAAAGAAGCAGAAGAAAAGCTAAAAAAGGAGGGGGAAGAGAAGCAGGAAGGTGAGGAAGGGAAATCTCCATCCAAAGAACAAGATTCGGAAAATGAGAAACAAACAAACGAAAATGATGAAATGGGAAAGGAAGGAGATGACAAAGAATGTCAAGTTGAGGTAGAAAAAAAGTCTTCGAGTGAAGAAGAAGAAACCAAGAATGAAACCAATAAAGATGCTCCTGAGGAAAGTTCAGTGGAGAAATCTATGAATGAAACTAGCACTTCAGTGAGCAGTCAATCAGTTCAGGGGAAGTCACCCAAATCCAAAGACAAGGAATGCGTGGATGCAGCCAAAAATAAAGGTGCTGTTCCTAAAACTGAAAAGAATGGGTCTCTTGGTGAAGAATCTGGAAAAAAGGAAGATTTTTCCGTTCAATGTGAGATTAAAGAAGAGCCTGTCACTGGTGGAGGGACTCCTTCGAAAAGTTCAGAATCTGCCACTTCTGAAGAAGCTTCTAAGGGTTCCCCGTCAAAAAACCAGGATGGAGTCACTGGTCAGGACCAGTTAGTAAATACAGAAAAACAAACAGGAAAGGAAGTAAATGTCAAGTCTTCAGCAAAGGAAAAACAGAGCAACATCACCAAGGTGTCCCCGGAAGCCGTCGTCGCGGCGGCGCCCGAATCCGCGACGGTCAACGAGGGCACCAAAAGCACAAGTGAAGGCACTCAACGTAACTCATGGACAGAAGCACCGACTGGACAACCAGCTTCTCAGGAATTTGTTCAGCCTGCTGTGGCACCCCCTACCACTTGCAACCCTTTGCTTGAATGGGACAATAACATGGTGCCACCAGCACCAATGCAAGCACAGACAGGTGGACCACAACATCACCATCAAACCCAACAGGATGGTTGGGGTGCATATGGTGGTTGGGAAGCTCCAAGTACAGATCCAAACCCCCCTCCTTCTCCAGGATTATGGAGATACCAGCCTCCCAATCCCATGCCATGGGGGGAGCCTCAACATTCTCTATCTCCCATTCCACGTGTGCCTACATATACTGAAGATCCTGCTCCAGTGACTCATCCATCCCCTCCAAATCCAAGCCTAGGATCAATTCTCGACTCAGTCAACAGAATTTTGGGTGAAGATGGGTCAGGTTTTGATTCCACCCGCATGCATGCAGCAACAGCTCCTGAAGATGAGTATGGAGGAGTGGGGTTGTTTGGAGAAGGAAGCCTAGCTGAACTGCAGCGTGCCATGGGGGCAACTGATGAGGAAATGGCCATGCTGCAACAGTTAGGAACTGGACCATTAGACTTTGTGTATGATAACAATGCAGGGTTGACTAGTGTTGCAGATGGAGGTCCAGATGTTCAAGATCAGACTGGTCCACTGCCTAATGCAGAGTTGGTTGACCTTGATAACCAGCCTGCAAGTGTGACACTGGTTGAAGGACCAATAGAAGAAGCAGAAACAGCAACTGTACCTGCTGTTGCAGTCAATACATCAGATGCCATGACAGCAGTAAGTACAATTGTTAACCTTAGCCTTTACATTATATTCTGTTATGAAGAAATAAATTGGAGGATGACAGTGGAAGGAAGCTTGCTATTTTTTATATCTTCCTTTTATTTCCTTACCTCTCCTATCAGTGGCTATTATTCTATGCCCATACCTATTGCTCTCTTCTAAACAGTGAAGTAGACAAGTTTATTAACTCAATCTGTCTCTATAAAAAGTTTAGAGTACATAATGAGAAAATGAATTAAACTTAACATTAAGAATAACATGCTAATTCCTATCAGAATACATATTGTATTTTAAAATAGTAAATGATTGTCTCATGCAGTTAATATTCTACAAAAAAATATTAATAGCTTGGAGTATTCCTCTTTTCACATTCTTATGTTCATGTTTTTTTCAACTTCTTTATACATTCCACTTTCTTTGATGCATTTCTACATCTATGTAAGCCAATTTTTGTTTTTCCTCATCCACTCACGATGAATTTTTTCATGAACAATTTAAAAATGGAAACTTTTTCAATCCTTATTTGATATTATTATTTTAGGGAGATAATTAAAATGGGAATTTGTTTCAAATTATTAATTAAAAAGTGGGTATTAATTATTATTATTATTATCAAAATGACATTTTTACTTCTTTCCATTAGAAAATCATATCAATGCAATGTATTTGGGTGAATAGGATGTTGGCAAGGAATCTCAATGAATTCAGATGATTATTTCAGGATTATCTGCTGAACTTCTTATGAATATGAAAAGCTCAGCCTTTGTCTATAATTTTTGTGCTTGCAAAAACAAACTGCTCTTTTTGCAGTAAAGTAATTGGGCAAGGTTGATAAAAAAATATTGTTGGATTTTTTCTCATGGAAAGTGTTGTAAACAGTGAATGTAAACATGAGGAAATACTAAGGTCATAGAGTAGTTTTAACTACGGCAATTGATAAAATTGCTGACATTCATGTAAACAAATGGTAACTAAGACTAATGATTTGGAATTAATTAGATTGTGATATACAGTATCAAATACAATAAACTAGTGATAGTATTTATTACAATACGTGTACAAGCAAGTCTACAAACTGTAACTTGTACCATTTGTACCTTTTACCGTTTGTGGACTTGCTTGTACACGTATTGTAATAAATACTATCATTGTTATGAAGTTCCACCAGATCTCCCTGGACTGTATTCATTTTACAATAAACTAGTTTCAAATTACTGGTATATTACCAAATTAGCTGAACATAGAGTTAATTTTGCTTGTTGTTTGATTTCAATAACTGTTAATGTTAATATAATAATGTTGACTTCAGTATTGTAATGTAACATCCACTTAAAAATTCTTGGGAAAAGTTTCTTTGATTAATCCTTCTTAGAATATGATTAATGATTGCAGTGTATCTACTGATAATTATTAGAATTTGTTGGTATGCCTTTTCTATGTACAAAGCTCATATATAGAGTGGTATAACATACCCTGAATTCCATCCTAAGGAGTTTATTTTTCATGAAACAGGAATAGTTCATCACTAAGGTGGCATCATTTGCAAATCTCAATTGTTTATCTATGTTATCTAGGATGGACTAAGCTCCAAGCGAAAGCGATGTGGCCCTCTACCAAGCAAATGCAAGAGGTTTCCTCCACCAAACAGAGAGGGTAGGGTGTGGCGTGGGGGGCGTAGGCCAGCACTCGCCCAAACCAGCCTTGCCTCAGCCCACCTCCTCATATCACAGTATGAGAAGAAGGAAATGGTTTGTCCAGTCTGTAATAGGCACTTCCTTGGTCTTGCTGCACTTGAAACTCATGTTTCCTGGGTGCACAAGCTGAAAGATGCAAAACAGCATATCTTGGAAGGAGAGTCCACTGGCTATCTTCCTGGAAGTAAGTTAATTTATATTCAGATTATATTCTGATGGTATCAGGCTTAGTTTTATTAATTGACCCTCTGGATTAATTTACAAGAATAGCTCTGAATAATTTCCATTTGTGGATGGATTGGTCTTACTACTTGTGGTTTTGGATTATAATTGTCTAATAAAATTGTTTATGACCATGTGTAACTGTCATTCTTAGTACTTATTGAGTCTTTATACCTTCTAATTATATATTACCATCTTAAAATACTCTTTGATGTGTGATGATCTAGCTTATATTAGATAAAGTTTTAGTGAGTTAAATGATAAAATTACATACACAATTATGTTCTATGATCATTAATACCTCTATTTTCATCAAATGTTAAGCATCAAATTTTTTAAATTTTCACTCCAAGGTAGTAAGTGTGTTTTAGTGTAATTCTAGTATTCATCACATGATTGAAAGAAAGAAAATTAGGTTTCTGAAAAGTAAAATTGATTTCTTTAAAGGAGGTATTCATTTCTCAATGATGAGTCAAGTGAAGTAACTATATAAAAATAAGTAAAATACCATATTTTCCAGGTAAAGCTTTACAAGCTTCTAGCAGTATTTCTTTTCTGAGAACTGTAGATTATACCAAAACTTATTCTCAAATAACAAAGATGTTGTTATGAGTGTTTCATTGAATGTATTTTCTTTTCCTTCTGCAGAGAAAGCAACTCAAACAACTAGTAACTCTCTCAGGGAGCTGGTGGTTGGAAGAGCTGGTGCAGGCTCAGGTGGTGTGGCAGCTGCATCAAGCCCAACTCCTTCACGCAGGCTCCCTTGCTTTGTTTGCAAAGAGCTGTACTCGGATGTCATATCACTGAATCATCACATAGCACAGCAGCATCTGCGACGAAGGCCTGGTGAAGGAGGTGCAGTTCCTGAGATTGATGGGGACCTCAAGAGCCAAATGACCTCTGCCCTTGGTGATCTTCTTGGCAAAGCACTGGCTAACATTCGTAACAGAACGGATCCCAACAACCCTAATGCAAAACCAGGGCTGCTTACATCTGCATCTAAAAGGTAATTAGTTCCTATCAATTTTAAATATGTTGAGGATTAGGATTAAAATATCAACTTATAAATGTTGATCTTCAACTTCTCTCAACTAGTGGGTCACATTTAGATACCTTAATAAATTCAAAAAATTTAGTATGGAAACTACTAAGTATTTGAATTCTTATCCTCTATGAAATTTTATGAAATATGGCTGTAATATATTGATTACATCCCAACCTTTCCTTCATGTGTAATTTCCATAGCTCTTACATGATTAGGGAAATCTTTGGTGCAGATTCTAAGTGGTTATTTTCCATATTTGCAGCCCAAGTTTCATCTTCCCTAAGTTGAACCTCTTGGGTAAAGCTCAAGAAAAGATGTCACCATCAGCAGAAAATCCTCGCAAGTCTTTTGGAGGACCTTCCGGTTGTGATGGACCTGGAGATTTCCTCTCAAAGATTGAACCCTCTTCAGAGTCTCCAGAAGTGACTCTATTCCGCAGGGATGATGGTCTTGACCCTTCGGAATGGTCATCAGATGGAGAAGACTCTGCTAAGGGACATGAGATAGACATGCCAGAAGAATCTGCCGCCCCAAGTTTCCATCATGTTTGCCCATATTGTGGAGATAGGTAAGGAATCTTTTTGGTTGAATTAACATAATGTGTTTTGACCATAATTTTTTTTCTTAAGCTAATGAAGTAATGGAAGCAGGAGTGATGGTATAAAATCACAAATAATTCACTAACAATATCCAGTTATTTTTAAGCTATATAGTCTATCTTAATTGTACTATTGCTTAACATCAGTCTGTCTACACTGCATAGGAAAAAACCGATTTGAAAAAACTGATCTTGATTTTACGTTGCTTTATTTTATCTATGCTGTTTGTTAAATGTAATATGCTAGCAACAAATTGTACTCAATCATCAGATTTGACAAGATTTGTGTACTTTTATTTTTTATATTTTGATGTCTGTCATTTATGTCCGTGAAGGCAGATCTTATTTACAATTATTTGAAGATAAAATGTAAATGTGGAAGTATTCATCTTCATCCTTTAGATTATCCTCATCATCGTTGTGATTTATCATGTTATGTCATGAAGTTTGTTGTATTTCACCATAAAGTTAAGGTTGACCATTTTACTAGAAAAATTTGAAAGATAGTCAAGATAGTTTTGAACATCGTTTAGAGAAAACTACCATGGTTTCAATCAATGCTAACTCGATTTTTTGTGTGATTATTGGAATAATTTTTTCCCTCTTTCCTCTGCAGATTCCAGAAGCTTAGCAGCAGAAATAGACACATATCAGTGGCACACCGAGACCCAAGTTGCCTTGACATGATGCGGCTGCCTAGAAATGCATCTCATGACAGCACTGACTTTGATGATCTTCTCAACCGCACCAAGGATAGTGATGGTGCATTACTCAAGGAAGAATCATCAGAAGACTTGCTAGAAACCGGAAGGCGCAACAATCATCATCCTTGTCCAGGATGTCAACTTTCATTCTTGCGTCACTCACAGCTTGAAGCTCATCTAAAGAGAGCGCACAATGGTTCTGGTGAGTCATGTTCCTGTATCTGTGTCAACTGCTACCTAGAAATCTTAATGTTTGTGAATGTAAAAATTTTCTTTATATGAGAAACTTCCTTCAAGATTTCTTATTCATGTTACTTATTGTTTCATCATTCTTCTTTTGTCTCTTAAATACACGCTTTTGTATAAGTTAGTTAGTATGACTTTTGTATCAGTAAGTAAACTTTATTTGTGATTGTTTCTTTTAACATTTCTTTGGTTTTTACCTCCTTTTTTTATTTTACTTGAAGAATTTTGAGTCTGAAATTGTTCAAAGATTAATGTGCCATTCACTCTCAATTCTTATGTGTATGTAAATTTGAACATGGTGCTTTCAATATAATTTAATTACACAGGATGATAGCGGCACAAGGAATTCTTAATTTATTTAAAATATGGTAGGGCATCAATTCTATATTTTAATTATTTACATGGGTTTGTAGGTTGATACATTACTGATTATATCTGCAGTTTTACATTTTTAATCCAGTCATGGAGGTCCTAGGAATTATGGTTATGATTTTCGTTTTGTGATGCAATGAAATTGATTTTTTTCTTTTGACTGAATCCATTTTCATGTTTAGATTCCCAGCTGCCAGATACATCTGACTCAATGATGGAGTGTCCCATATGTCGAGAGAGCATGAACCACTTCTTAAAACTGTGCAAACATGTTAAGGCTAAACATAGGTCAGTTTCTTCAGCTTGTGATTTGGAAGCTTAACATTATATTTATTAGTTGTCACTATAGTGACAGTTGATCATTTTATTTCCATTTTCTCTCACCAAAGTCTCTTATATGAGTCTCTTCAGTAATTGTCCATTGTATGCTACAAGTGAAAATATTTATTTAGAGACTTTTCTGCAAATGATACTTAAATCTGTTTTGCAATCCGTCAGTAGTATATGTAACTGTAAATTTTAACAATGGATGATTTGTTTTACATCTTTACTACATTTCATCCACTAGAAAGACTCAACATTTCATCTTTCTGAAGTATGAAACTCATTTTCAAGGTTCATAATGCACATGAACATTGTTAGTCAAATTTCACAAAATATTATCGTAATTTTTACATGATACACTTTAAAGTTAAACTCTTTGGAAACTTTTCTTTAAGAGAAACCCACCACAATGAAGTTTAGCCTAGGTATTTAGCCTGGAACTGGCTATACTCATAGAAGCATAGAACTCAATAACAATGTACCATTCTGAGATATCACTTAGTGATAGATGCCGTTTAACCTTCTTAGGCCTTTATTTTATTTTAACCAAATTTTGATAAATAATGCAGTTATCATGGTGACAATTGATAAGATATTTATGGATTTTTATTTGTGCTGTTTAGGGAATGGAGCATAAATTGCTTTACAACAGAAATGCACCATCACCTAATTCTTAGAAAAGAATCACCTGAAGAGTCAATGGTCATAAGGAAGAAGTTTTTGGTGAAGATGAAAGGTAGATAGTTTTGTTTCTTATGATTTTTTATTATTTTTATTTACAGATTACTTTTTGCTTTATTAACATGCCTTTCTACTGCTTTGTGTGTGAATGTTTTATTTATGGAGGAAGTTTTTCATGCAAGTGCAGAAATTATGGCACTGTTATTATTAATATATTAAGGTATTTCTCTGTTTTGAATTTTAAATTGCATATTTGTCTACATTTTTTGAAATTTAAATCATTATAACCCCAATCCATTTCTTTCAGCCATGATTTCTGTAGATTACTTGTGTGTATGTATATTTAACTTGCTATTTTGTGTGCTTATTTTAACAGTCTTTCTAATATCTATAGATTTTGTGTGTGGGAACCCTTAACTCTGTATTACTTGTTGTTAAAGTCCTTGTGTACGTCTTGATGTGCAGTCCATTTGACATTAATCGTTTTCATCAAACTAAACATCACCATCATCCTTTACTGTATTCTTGCAGTTTGTTGTGGAATATTTTGGGATGAAAATTTGGGTGGATTACTCATTACTATCATAGTACTTTGTAAGATGTTCAAACTGTTATATTACTGGCATGGTTCACTAGGGAAATGAACTTTTAGAAAGGAAGTGAAAGTGTGTGAATACACACTAATTGTGTGTATCATATCCTCTGGCTTTGGACTGAATCTTCTTATTTCTTCTAATTCTTTGCAGAAAGTGTATTCATTCTCTCATATAGTCAATCATGACTCTATTGATAAGTTATCCCATCATCCTTGACTAAATGCACATTTACACATCATCTTTAATTTCATATTCATTTGGATGTCCTAATATTTTGAATCAAATCAATTGATTTTTTTCTTAGATAAAGATTTTTAACCAAATCGACATTACTAAACTTATAATCAAATACAAATTGTGGAAAATATGTTTTCATTACTTCTTTGTTTTGTTCTTCAATCTTCTTCATATTTACCCAACAAAATGAATATAATTAATAGATTATATCTAATCTGAAACGTTTTATCATCTTTTTATGAATTTACAATACTACTTTAGTCGATGACTGTAATAATTCAAATAGAACCAAATGTTTGGTCAATTCTATTAAATGTTAGAATAATTTAGTCAGTTTTATTCAAAGTGAAATCGTAGTATTTGCTCATCTTGATCCTTTATTAAAATTTAAATTGATACTGATAATGTTAAATTGATATTGACCTTGAGAGGTAGTAGTCAGTGAAAACTGTCATGCTTTTCATTCATAGAACATCTTTCGATATGTAGGAATTTCATATATCAATGAGGAAGGAAATAATGATGCTGAAAGAAGTAAGCTGTAAAAATGAAAATGAATTAAGTTTTGTAATCTTCGTTACTTGTTTTTGTAAATTTGTAAATTATGAATATCTGCTTTAAATTTGTTGTGTCATTTCATTACTTATGTAAATTGTTTATGGGAGTACTTAATGGATTCTTTGATTGAAAAGGATAACTCTTGAAATGTTTGCCAAGGATGTGCCATAATGAAGGTTGTGATTATGTATGCAGTTTGTGCATTATAAGAACAAAATTCACGTTTTTTGTACATTAATCATCTCTTTACCACAAAATATATTCTTTGCTTGCTCAAAGGAACCTTTATGTCAACGCTTACTGTTTCATCGAAGCTTATGTCATAAAATCTCTTTTTCAAGAAAATTCAGAACAAATTATTATTTTTTCCTTTTCAGTTTTTAAATATAATTAAAAGTGTTATTTTGTTTGAATATCATTGGTGGAGGAGTGATTTGAGTGTTTGTGAATATTGATTAAATCTTAGGATCAAAGTCTTCTTCAGTTATGAATATTTGTGCAAGTCAGACTCATTATTTTCTCCAGTGTTTTGGAAATTTGTGGTTTTGGGATCTCCCTGTACATTAATACAATTATAGCATAATAATTAGAATAAGTTTTCAGAAATCATGATGTTTTATTTATGTTTTATCAATTATGAATCTGTTAAAATACTGATTTATCCTCTACTTTCAATTTTTATATCGCATACCATATGCTTACTTCTTCCCTATTTTTTCCAAATACCCAGAGTATTCAAATGAGAATAGAGATCAATAAAATAGATGATAAATTTTAGAGATAAAATTTTAAATGCTGCAATTTTCTATGTAACAAAAAAATGAAATTGAATAATTCTATGCATTGAGTGTACTTTTCTGAAATTTCACATTTAAATCAGAAAATTGATAGCTAGCTGATGAGATTATTCTGCCTGAAATACTCATTTTATTCGATAAACTTAGAGATATCTAGTGCTATCTTTAAGCTTATCAAGTAAAATGATTTTAGGCAGATATTTTGTGTCAGACAAGCATTTTCAATTAAATAAATATTCCATTAACCACCCTGCTATAATGTGTCAATTTATTTCAGCCATTTTAATAGCATTAATTACATGTTGAAATTTTACCCTCTTGAGAGGATTTTATCACTCATCCAATTGCTTTGCAGCCTTTCCTGTACTAAGAATGGCCAGTCCTACTCCTTCCTCTAAATCAAGTGAAGAGGAATCTCACATGGACCCAGACCCTAAGGGCAATTATCTCTGCTCAGGTCTGTCCTTAGCCTTATTGGAGGATTTTGTTTCATTCCTTATCACATTTGCAGCTAATGGAATCATTGTAAATCTTCGTAGGATATTCCATACAGCTTGTGAATTTTCCAAAGCTGTAACTTCTGTCCTGTGATTATCCTATCATTAAGCTATATGTTCTGCTCATTCTAATTACATGTACAAGTAGTCATTATATTACCTCTCTCTTTCTTCAAGTCATTGCATGTTATAGCTCTTTGAGAAGTAGTTAGTGTAGAAGAACAGAATGTTATTTGGGCATCTTCTGTAAATGTCTCAGTAGTTAATGGTGGCTATAACATCAATGAATGATCTTTTGTTTAATTTTGAAATATCAAATATTAATTGACCCATTATTTATTCCCTAACCGCATTTGAAGATAATCAAAATTAAAAGCTACATAGAAGCATGCTTGGTATTAACCCCTTTTTTGTTGATTAGTTTCTATAAATTCAGGTTATATTTTGTTACACTTCTGACAAATTGTTGACTAGATATGTTAAATTTCTTCTATGATATAAAGTACACATTTTATATTACTAATTGTTTGTGTATGTGTATTTGCTGTATGATTATTAGCCCAACATTTTAAAGTTCATTCTTTGAAATACTATTTCAACCAGGCGAGCCTTTTCTGAATGGGGGCCCAGTTGCAAATTTCCATGGGGTCCCTTAATTTGCTTTCTCTATGTGGCAAGTTATTATTACCAAGAAATTGTGATACATGACAACACAAAATTTCTTGCAGTTATATTGGTATCAAGATTTCCTGCAATTAACTTTGTATTTTTGATACTTAACACTGAAAATTCTCAATTGAGAGTCTTTTTGTACCATTAAAATGACCTCTTGTTCCAGATAATGTAATATTTATCCTAATATCAACATGTTAATAATTGTGATAGTGACATCTTTCAGTTCCATACTTAAATATTTATAAATGTTAAATTTTTATGTCAGAATAATATTTTGTGTTGACTAGAGTAATGTTTTATGTTCTCCACCCTTTACTCCATGTTATAGTGAGAAGTTTTTAAAATTTATAATGCTGTTTTGCTTTTATTTTGAGTCCTAGTTTTATATTCAGTGTAGAGTTCCATAGGGATATTAAATCCAATGCATTTTTCCTTAGGCTGCCTTAAAAACTTTGCATCAGGTCACCTTTTTGCATAGCTCCTTATTTGGATGGATGATATCTTGATTCATTGTTTACACTTGACAATTTCAACAGTAGTTTTAATGAGACTTGAAAGAAAGTAATATATATAACTGAAATTGCTTGTTACTTGCTGCATATGAAAGACTGTATATTTTTTATTTACTCTCGGTATCTTCTGCACTCAACTAAATTAAATCTAACTTCAAGTCTCCAAAACTGAGCAGAAATTCTTGAAATGGAACATTACCTTAAAATATTTGTTATGTAGCTGATTGTATGTCTCCTAAAATATTTTGTCTCTTATTTATTGAGGGATTAGTCCCCTTAAAAATACAGTGAAATGTATAGTTTCATTAACTATTTTTGGTTGATATCATAAGCAGAACCTTAGCTCTTTTCTTTAACATTGAAGGGTGCGATTTTGTCTGAAAGTAGCTTCTGCAGAAAGACTAACTGTTACACAACATAGTGGGCTAAAATTTAAAAAAGTTGGCCAAAATTAATTGAAACTTTTTAGCTGAGCTCATTTTGAAACAACACTAAGTTTGTGAATAAAATCTTCTCTGCATTATTGGTTAACTTGATTTCTTTCAGTTCTTGCTAACACAGTAGTAGAAATTGTCAAATCATTTTATTCACTGAATGAAAGGAACCTGGCATTAGGCTTTTTTCCATGGCATAAAGAAAAATGCACTTGATTTGATGCTTCTATCAGGAAGCTTACTCAGTAGAATATTGAAATTTATGAAATATGTTATCATACTTCTAGTTCAATTTAAGTTGTAAATTATTGTTATTGCATGTGTTGCAAGTAGACAAAAGTCAGGTGGTATAAGCACCTGACTCAGGTATAGCTTACATCTAAGTCTAAATTGGGCATCATATATCTTCCAAGGCTGTAGTAGCTGTAAATAAGGTTTATTGATGTCTTCACTTACCTTGGAAAGAGAATATTTTCCTCATTACTTTTGCTTATATCACATCGCATTTTGATGTGATGAAAAGTAGGACTGCTACCTGTAAATAATGAAAGTATCAAATGACTTTCATAAAAACAAGGTGTTACTTTAGGAATGTGCTAAAATATCAATAACTTGATTGCATTTCTGTTCTTTCCGCAAACAGTTTGTGGAGTGAACTTCAAGTCTCCTCAAGGAGTAATCCGCCATCTCAACCTGGAACACAACTCCAACCACCTGGAGGGAGCTTTGCCTATGCAAAAGATCTTCCAGCGAAATGCTACTAAGGAGTATAGAGGTCGCACTGGAGGAGGAACTGGGAGTGACATCAAGGCCAAAGCAGAAGCTGCTTTACGGGAACTCAATCTTTCCCAGAAGTTCAAACTCAGTTCAATGTCTGGATCAAAAAGTGTGGTGCCCACCAAAGGAAGCACATCAAGAAAATCTGAAGAACTGCAAAGCTCTGGAGGCCAGTCGAGAGGAGCTGGAAGGGGTAGAGGTGCCAGCAGGAGGGGAAGGGGGAGAAGAGGAGGAAGGTCTGCTGCATCTTCAGATGTAGAGAAAAGCCTCTTTGATGTTTATGAGTTTGAAGATGATGAGGATGACAATGAGGAAGTGAGCTCCAGGGTGGGTAGTGCAGATGGGGGTTCTTCTAGGGTTGATAGTGAATGTGGAGGGGATGATGAGGAAGAAGAGGAGGAAGCTATTGGTGATGAGGAGAGTAAAAGTACCGCCACTCCTGCTGCCATTAAAGGAAAGAGGGCTTCCGTTGATTCATCTTCATCAGACGTCAAGTATACCTGTCATTCCTGCGGTAAAGGATATAAGTCACTTTCAGCATTCTGGAAGCATACCAAAGGTGTTAGAGGATTATGTGCCAGTGGAAGCAGCAGCCCCAGGAGTGTTCAGGATACAACTCCTCGTGGGAACAAAGCATCAGGAAGCAAGAAGTCTTCCAAGGAGGATGATGAAACATCAGATGCAGAGAGTGAAGTGGGAGGGAGGGTACTGAGAAGGCTTAGAGGATCTGGAGACAATTTTTCTGAGTCACTTGATGGAGGAAATTCTTCAGAGGTGGAGGTTGGGAAGAAAAAGGAAAAGGCACCAAAGAAAGGGAAAAGGAAGGCAGAGGAGGAGAAAAAGGGGGCATTTTCAGGTGGTGAGACAGTGAGGACTTATGGTGGTAAAAGAGTTAAGCAGCAACAGGCTGAGGAGCGGAAAGGTAGGAGCTCAGAAGAGGGGTCTGCAGGTCGAAGGTCGACTGGTGCCTCAGAAGCTGCCTTTGATGCTCTCCGTGGGGGAGGAACCAGTTGATGACGGAAGAGGGGTGCCTGACCCCAGAGTGCACTGTTGGTGGGACCACGGGGCATGTTCTAAACTTTCATAGAAAGAATAAAGCTTGCCGATCTCTGATTTTTTAATTTAAAGTGATGGACATGATGTGAAGTACTCTTTACACATTGTATAATCCTTAAAAAGCGGGTGCATTTCTTTGAAAGAGATTTTTTGTTGCAAGTGACCTGTCAAGTCTCAGGACTAGTAAAAAAACATAAGAGACAAAGTGTCATTTTATGATGTAAATATTGTGCAAAAATTTAAGGACCTCAGAGACGCATAGGGTGTGGATTCTTTTATATTTTATCAAGAGAAGAAAAAAGGAGATCCACACTCCCGAATTTTGTTTTTCCCTCTTTTGCCTTTCGTAAACATATATTCTTGTATTAAAGAGGCAAAAGATTTTTAAATCCTTCTTTTTGGCGGCTGTGTATGTGTGAGAAAGTATGCATGATGTGTGCATACATGGATTTGTGCTCATGCACGTTGGGTGGTAAAGTTCCAGAGTATTTTGTCAAGTCAAGCCAGGTTGAGTTGATTAGTGATGTGAAAGTGATAAAGAAACCAAGTGAAATCAGTGTCCTCATGAACACTGTGCATTTTGCTTTAGGAATTTCTCCTTTTAGGTTTATTTTTTAGTCTCAAGTGGTTATACTGGATTTTTCTAAACAGATGTGTCATTTGATTACTGCCAATACGTGCCTTTTGTAAAGATTAGAAACTGACCAAAAATACAATGATGCTCCCATATTGGGAATATATCAAAAAATAATTAATCTTATCTTAAATGATGATAAGTAGTATACTATATTATTATAAGTAGTTGAGAGCTAGTCTGCAAGTTATTCCCCACGAGCCGTCCAGGATGTTAATACTGGTCGGAATAATGACACTTTTCATGTTATTGTTTATCTTCTAATATTTTGTGGAGTGTGTGATTCCAGTGCATTATTGCTAATTATTTTCATTGGAACACAAACAAAAAACTTATCATTTGGGTATTTTGAATCTTTCATTTCAGTATATTTGTTTAATTTGCTCTTAAGTTTCTACTCAATGTTATTTTATAGAAAAATGTTTTCAAACTCCACGTGTAAAAATGAATACTCAAAGACTGTTTTTAATATTCCTATTGTGTGTATAATGTCCATATTATGTGTATGATATGATCAGTTAGGGGAATAGTTTCATTATCCATAGAGTGGTCACCATTTATGACAGTTAAGTGTATTTTTCATCTTGACTGCAAGCATTTATGTATTGTGAAACATGAATACACATTGCAAAATACTGTTGTCTCTGTAAATTGAATTACCTTTCTGTGGAATCTTTTCTACGCCTCCATGTTGCTCTTGTACTCTTTTTGAAGGATTAGATTTTTCTACTCAGATTTCATGAGCGTAACAGGAGTTTTTTCTACTTTTTCAAGAGGTAGAAAAACGTGTTAAGTTTTAGTAGTTTTTAATACTTCTACCTATTAGACCTAACAAACAATTCTTAACTCAGTATAGGGGGTTCATTTTTTGTATTCTCTAATTACTGATACTTTGTCCTTCTCTATTGATAACTTTTCTTAAAACATACATCCTTAAGTCAGTGTACAGCCAGGGCAAACACCATACCATCAGTATATCCCTACCAGTTGTCTATAAAATTAATGTTTACTTTTTTACTTCCTACCTGTTAGTAATGAAATCATCGCAAGATTCTTTAAAATAAGCATCTCATTTCTGATTCCTAGTAAGTGATGCATTAGGTCAATATTACCACAATTGATCATTCCCAGTATCGTATCATGCACTTAAAATGTTTTATACCCATAATTTTAATCAAATAAAAGTACCTGTTTATTTATAATCATTTCTTAACTTTATCATACTTCTTTGATTAACTGTGTCCAATAATCCTGTTAAACAGAAAAAAATCAAAATCTCTCTTGCTGTACCAATTTACAATTACTTAATGTTTAAGTTGAGAAGAAAAATTCGATAATGTCGGTCACTAACATCGATTAACGCGTAGTTAATGTCAAAGAAGTCAATATTTTTCGACAATTATGTCAAATAAGAAACCATTGATGTCGATAAAAAAAATAAACTAGTTACCTTTGTGTCTGCACAAATGAATGACAGCGCCTAACAAAAAAGCAACGATTTCATCGAGATCAACAAGTTTCCATGTTATTCTATCTTCGAAATTGATAATGCAGCATGCGGTTATCATAAAAAGATTCAATTCCACAGAAAAAGTAACTGAAGTGCATTAACTAACGAAATAGTTAGAAGATTATAATTGTCAGTGTGATTATTTTAACAAAGATTGTTGGTTGAGGTAGTAGGACTGAATCTGGTAAAATTTTGGCTGCTTTGTTTCAGTCATGCTGTTGAACTGATGGATTTCTGTTTTATGTTCGGTTATTTTTACATCATTCAACATTTCACGTATGCTAACTTTTTTTGACAGGCCCTTGCTATTTTCCATGCTTTTGTCAAGAACACGCCAGTGCCGATTCTCTGCTTGGTAATCTTGTAGATCACTAAGGAAAAGGTAATTCCGTATGTAAAAAATTAATAGTTGATTAAAGGTGCAAGAATTAAAATGGATTTGCCTCGGGTTCTGTACATACGCTTCACGTAGCAGAAGTATTGGTTAAATCAACACGTTCAAGTGGGACTGAGCTCGGAACTTATACTCTATACGTAAATAACAAATTTGTAAGATAGTTGGATGTTTTACGGCTAACTGTGTCGTCTACTATAGAAGATAGATATATATAATAAATATATTTAAGCATACTTTTAGTTCAAATCTGTTGAACATTTTACGTTGCCTAGGGTTTGTGTATATAAGCAATGTGTGATGATCAAGTGTACTTAAGGTGATAATCTGTGGTATAATGTTGTCAGAATATTTCATATGATATCCGTAATACAGTGAGTATGGGCAGATATTTTTGGTTCTGTGATCGAATTCATTGTGCCGTATAAAGTATTTTTCAATGTAACCTTCAATTTTTTTATGACGTCACCATTCCAACAACTTCTGTTAACGTTTGACTACTTGACCGTGTGGAATTTATTTCTGGATTATCAAGGGGTAATTTGCTAACAACGCTATTGCTTTAAGAGTCACAAGAAAATTTTCTTCGTGGAAAACTAGGCAAGTGAGTAAAAATTTAAAATCTTAATTTGAATAAGAGCATCGAAGCGTTTGCATTTTGAACTTCTGATGATAAGTTTGCATCCAAAGCTTCTAGATCTTAATTCAGGTATCGTCAAATGCAGAGTATACATATTCACCAATATTGTCGATTGCAATTTATTAGTCTCTTATGACAATTATTCACTGGAACCCTTTTTCGGAATATAGCATGCAGTAGGTTTGTCATCGAGCGTGTCGAGGAATTTTAACGCGCGTAAAGGCAACTATCTATCTGAATTCCGAAAGAGCATTCGAAGCATTTCTATTTTCTATGCATATCCTCTCAAATGACCTAAACATAATTAGTGTTTCTGATTCGCATACTTTAATGTTAAAAAATGTTTGCCTACTCTATAAGGTTATCATACATATTGATGAGTTTATTAGTTTATGTGGGGAAAACGTTATATTTACGTCATGTATTAGGGAGGTTTAACTACTACTTGTATAGTATTGTTTAAATTTGAGGGTTTTGAGTTGTTTGGGAGATACAAGTCGATCAAGTTTTGAAAATTCATCAGGATCGGTTTTATTTATTCTCGCCTTGCGTTCGTCTATTTGTTGATCAGTTTCTGAGAATTAAAGAAAACTGGCAGGGTTTGTCTCTAACTAGTTGTAGGCGTATGATATAGTTATGGTATTTTATTTCTCTTCCAGAAATACTTGGTTGGTTAAATTAAGCATTCCTATTACGGTATTAAGAGACGCGGCATGGTAGTTCAGTGTACCTGCCCGGAAAGTGGGAGGTTTGGATTTGATTCCCAGTCATGTCGAACTTCTTCACACCTGTTATTCCTTGGGTTTCAGTCAAGGAAAATGTATTCACCTCTCCCAAATCCTTACTATATTTACAATATTTCATATATGTAAAAGAGTAAAATTACGCAAGGAGATGATGATTCGGATCACGACCCTCTTTCTCATAGTGATATTATGAACGATTTTTTGGGCATTTTCAAGGTTATACGGCCATCTCTCTGTAACAAACATTCGCTAGATTAGAAAAATCTTCGAAAAAAGGACTTACTAAGTATAATGGCTTATGTAACAAGAAATTTGGAAATTATATTTTTACCTATTATGAGATATTGGGTGATTACATGTATTAAATTCAGCAGAATTCTGCTCATCGAGTTTATGCTTCACGCTGAGAAGTATGTCTTTTAGTCAGAACATTGAGGAAAGAATATTCAGAAAGGAATTTTATAGGATGTTTCATCGTTTAAAAATTTTCATTTTATTTGAAATCAAATTATGAGAAATGCTGTAGTTACTTTCTGGTCCTTTTGAAACATCAGTGTGGGAGCCGTTAAATATTCCGTGCCCTCAAGGCCTTAGGTACGTAGACATTTTTTCGGCGTCATTCATGAATTGAACAGAAAACGGAAATTATTTTAAATTTTTTTCTTTAATGATGTCAAGTTTAAAAGTCTTTTTAACCCTCCCAATTCCTGAAAATTCCCATGGTTGATTATTGGATCTAGGAATACGCACTGATACGTACGTAGTTGTATCCAAACAACTTCTTTTGTTCTAAAATTTGGAATTTCCTAATTCATTTGAAATCTCCGTTCTTTAGAAAAACTTTAAAAGGATACCCTGTACAAGTAAGGTAGACGAAATCGAATTTGGAGAACCACTGGACAAACATGGATAGAAAACGATGACCGGTTGGTTATCTTACAACCCTAAGTTCCCGGGTTAGGGAATGGTTGTGTGTGCTCGTCCGTTGTTTTTTTTTATTTATTTCTCAATGCCCCCACAAACATCCAACATTGGACAATTACAGTGGTGGGCTTCAACATTAACAATGGACGAAACACACACGACCATTCCCTAACAGGAAAAATCCGACTAGCCAGGATTCGAACCTGGGACCTTGGGGTTGGAGCGTGATAGCTCGCTAACCACTCCGCCACCGCGGCCGGTATTGCTTAAGCACACCACTGTAATTGACCAGTTAATGGATGTTTGTGGGGTCATTGGAAAATAAATAAATTTAAATAGTCCCACCGATGGATTAATTAATCAAAGGTCAGTTTTCGTTCCTTGCAAATGGAGCTCCCATCGAAAGGTGAAGAACTTACCCCAGCAACAGATCCGAAGATTTTGCAGTTACAATCACTAAAATTCAGAAGTGCTTCACGTATCGCTGCCATTATGTACATACATCTATACAGATGTTTTGATGAAGTCTACCCATTGTTTTCAATGTTGTAAATATCCTGTTTTAACTTAAGATATGTCTGAATGTTCAGTATAATACTTCATCAACACAGGTGTCTCTACAGCAACTTGGCTGATAGCATGTAGTACAAGCACGACATGATATCAAAATCCAATTTCTGTTATTTAGTAAGTATAGCGTCGTCATGCTTTATATTTACCGTTTGACCATGATTTGGGTTGAAAATTATGAATTTAGCTTGTGTTTTTAGTTGAATGACTGATCGTTTTAAGGGAAATGGTCAAGCTTTTCCGGGACAATTTTACATACATTTCTAAAGATTATCCCAGTATCAATATGATCCATAATATGTATGTAAATATGAAGATCTCAATTAACGCTAACGAAAGGTTTCTTCAATTTTATTCCCTTAAAACTTGTGTTATGAATGCCATTAAAATGGTGTATTTTCTTTGCTGAAATGTTCCAGTTACTCATTTAAAGCCAAAAACCTTACAATAAATTCATTGAAGATGCTCTATGAGGTAATATATATGACAAAGGGTCTCGATAAAGGAATCAGGAAAAGATTGGTAAAATCCTTGATATGGAGTGTTTTACTATATGGGTGTGAAACGTGGACCTTACGAAAAGAGGACATCAAAAGATTGGAGGCATTTGAGATGTGGGTGTGGCGTAGAATGGAGAAGGTAAGCTGGGTGGATAGAAAAACAAGCATACAGTTGCTAGAAATGGTTGGGGAGGAAAGGGTTTTAATTGAAGTAATTAAGCGCCGACAAAAGAAATGGGTGGGTCAGATATTGAGAGGAGAGGGATTGCTGAAGAATGTAATAGAGGGTAGAATGCAAGGGAAAAGACAGAGGGGAAGGCAAAGGCAAAAAATGTTAGATGACATAAAGGGTGGGGTGAGTTACCAGGTAGCGAAGGAAAGGTCTATGAATAGGGAATATTAGGGCACATGGACCTACCGAAAGGTAGAACACTTATGTATGTATGCTCTATGAGGTGGTCTATAGATTACGAAGTACAAAATGATGGAGTGTGTAATTAAACATTAAAATATTTAGCGGTAGTAATTTTATCGTTTCTTTTATCAAACGGATTCCGTCGAATCACAGTTTTATTTAACATTCAATCTAATTGACGCTCATTTAAAAATGTTGTATCCTTTACGCATTTATCAAAGGACTGAGCTTACTCTATCCAGAATTCGAGTAAGCAGATGTTAACATCGGACATTTTTTTACCGATACTCAGGAAAACGTATAATGGAAGGTCTTTTCAGTTCATCTGGCATTCTTATTTTCAGTCTTAAATTATATCATAAATAAGAATATCATAAATATTAATGAATTTTGGAAAGGTGTCTCGGACCAATGTAAAATCTAAGTTTTTCTTACGGCTTAAATCTTGCGTCGAGAACTAATTTACTAAGGGCTTTTGATGCTACGTTACTTTCGGAATCTGTTTATGCGAGGAAATTCACTGTTGAAATTTTTCGGCGAACAAATCTCGTCATGCAACAACTGTCATATATGGTCTAAAATGGGTAATCCAACTGAAATTTAAACTAAGATATCTATAAAAATATGTTTGTCATGTATTTGACAATTTTGTGTTCATTTAGTCAACTAATTTGAGGTAGACTTTTTGAGTTTCAGTATAATATTTCAAAGCCGAGACACACATGAGAATAGGTAAAAAATGATAAAATATTAAGAACGGAAAATTGACTCAGATGTGGCTTTTTGTGATATTCTTTTCAACGCCGCCGATCGAATGAAGTTTCCGACATGAACACCAACAAAAATAAAAGTGTTGCCCGTCGCCGGTAGTTGGCTAATTTGGCCACATCTAGCATCCGCTACTTCCACCAAATTAACTATCTGATGTTTTCTCGTTCGCTTGATATCGTAGTAGGAATCTTCCACAGATTTCAATCCGAATATTGGTTAGTCACATGTCTTCCTTCATCATCGTGTGCGGTGACCTTGCGGTTCGTCTGCATTAGCTCCCAAGAATAACTTTTGAATAATAATTCCGATAGTCCACCCCAGATTTAGTTGATGATTCGATCGTATTTATTATCGTCTTTATAATGTCGTAATTATTAATGTGGTGATATCATATTTAAGATTATAAAATATCACATTCTTATATTGTATCTCGTTATATTTCTACATATATTCCGTTATATTATAATCACGATGGTCTATTATCATATTATAGTAATATTTTAGAAATTTCAAGTGCATAAAAATTCAGTTAATGTAGTTCACATTGAATTAATGTAGTTCCATTTCACTAAAATAATTGATTCGCTTCCTTTGGTCTTACCCGTCGAAATTTTTGTTTCATGTGTGCAGAGCATTTCTCTGTTTATCTTATTTTGTATGCTTTATTCCTTGATTTTATAACTGTAAGATTCCTCAGCCAAAATCTGTTATGACCGCTACCATATCAGTAAGGCATGTTTGACGTCCATTCTTTATGTAGGTTACTATGATTAATGTATTAATTTTCCCACCATTTGAACTTCATTAATTCCTTCCTATTTCTTTGGATATTTCCTGAAAATATGATATTTTAACGCCTACTGAAGCATTCAGTAAGTATTATTTCAGTTTTGGAATGGATTTTAAACGAAAGAGGTCTGTTTATTAATAAATAATAAGTATTTTTGCTGTAAAACTTTTATGCAGCAAATGAGGATAGTTCAGTGTTTTCTTAATTTTGAGCGAAGAGGGATTTTAACGGATGAAAATTAACTGTTATCGTCTAGCCAACATGACTTATTAAACTCGCGTTGAAGTGATTTCCATAGAATGGAATACGAGTATATCCGCACCTCTAGCCTCAACCAAAGGCGTCATTGACTCGGAACTGTTATGTTGTATAGGTTCCAACCGAAGAACACCAGAGAAAACGAGAAACAGATCCAAGGTATCATGCTTTCGAATTTAGAAGGTCCCAAAATCTCGATATTTCCCGTAAGAATGCATCGTCTTGACTTTTGGAAAGTTTTTGTGTTATTTCCGGAAAGATAAAGAACTGAAAATAGGAATATGGTTAGAGAAAGTGCGTTAACTGTAAGGATATTTCGGCAAATGATTCTGTGCTCGACGGAAGGTCGGGCAAAATTCTCAGATAAAAAAGCACCATCCAGCATTTTAATAGAAATCTCAATTGTGTTTTTAAACGCAGTCGAGCGTTCCCAAATTGGTCCTGGGTTCGACGCCAGGGCGGTTCCTAATCCTCTCATAAGAAATACAAGAAGTAGACGTTTCATTTTTTTTTTCTAAGCACTTACCGTAGAGATGGATTATTGTAATGCTACAGGTATCTAAAGGAAGGGTTAATATTGGGTTGCTTGTATTTACGCGTTGTGCATATGACCCAGGGTTCCACTCCAGGTGGCTATAAACGTTCTCCCTTAAGAATTATGTAGGAGAGTGGTAATGTGCGAATTGAGAAGCGAGAAGTCTCCGTATATGTAAAGGATTGCTTGGGACCTATGTGGCTCTTGATAGTTTCATTGCTATATTGCTTTATGGAGCCCCTGGGAGCCTGCGGGTGGATATTACATGAATCTTCTTAGGTGACTCTACGAGGGAAACATAGCTCATACGTGGTCAGCGTGGTTCTTGAATCGTTTCGAATGCTGTTCCAAGTACTATCAGGACCCCCTTCCCATTTCTCAGTGGCCCAAACTCGAAGCCCCAAATTTGGGACCCCTTAGATTCAAAATTATATGTAAGGTATGATAATCTACATCTAACAAGGGTTAGATGTAAGAATAACTTCAAGAGTATCTCTCTCATAAAATATATAGCGAGAGTTTAAGCTAAACGCTGAAGAGTATTAACCCCTTGGCTTCTGGGCAATCGCCGTTGTCAGTAGGACACAGAACTGCGATTAAACCGATTTAAGTCATACACTAACAAAATCTTGTGCTATAGATACATAAAAATTACTTTAAATGTTACAAAGGATTACCGATTCGCCAATCACCGAAATCGTCTCAGTGAAAAGACGAGGAGACGGGGATTTGCCAAGGGCGCGAGTAACTTTAACACCCTCCTGGGTAAACGTATTTTATTGTCGTTGCTATATCAGCATTTATATCATCCTTAAGCAAGACTCCAGTTAGGGTATATTGTTTTTTTAGAATGACTAACACCCTCAGATTTTTTTGGCGGATAGCAAACTGATGAAACGCATTAGGACCCCATAACCTTCTTAGTTCGACTTTTGAAATCTTTTTTCTAAAATCTTCCGTTTAACCATGGAGCACAAACAGTTTTTTTTTAACATTTTTACTTTGATTGTTCACTAGAGAAACTTTGCAGTTCTAACAGTTGAATGATTTTCGTAATATATGGCCTAGCTCCAGCTGAGTTCGTAAATTTAATTAGTTAAGTCTTCCTTAATATGGAAGGCCCTCCAGGAAGTGGTTGTCGTCCCAAGCTTCCGGAGTTATAATGAACTTCCTGTTTCCCGGGAAAGTCGAAATATATCCCGGGAAATCCCGGTTTGTCACCCATTGAGATTAGGCTTAAGAAGTTGCCTCGAGGATAGTAGTTGGAACTATTTAAAAGGATAAGGTACTTCGTGTAATCACTCATCCTAGACCTCTCCTTTGAACCCTTCGGATTAGACAAGGCTTTGACCTTTATCTATTGACCAGCGCTATTCCTCTCTCGCCATGTTACAGGATGTACACCTTTTAATGTTCCCCAGAAGCGAGAAAAAATTCCTCTTCCTTCTTAAAATTTAAACAAAGTAAAGTTAATAAGATGAAGTGATTTTAATAATGATTTCTTTTAAGGTTTTGTAATTTTTAGGACCATAAGCGGCGCTGTTTTATTTTTTACCTCTTTTATTTTTACCTTAATTTTTGCGAAATATTTTACCGTATTTTGTAATTAAATATCAGAACCTTAAAGATTTTAAACCTTTATCAAAATAATATACAGTGGTCCTCGACTTACGAACCGCGCAACACACTAACTTTCTCCTTACCCCATTTGACCTCTATATAAGAACTAAATTTCGAGATACGAACCGGAAAAAAAAACAGAAAAGATATAGTGGGAAACCGGGTTTTGAGTTATGAAAACTGAAAATGGAAAAACTTTGAATCAATCTACCGTCAATTTGACTCCAAATTTTAGTCCCTGGAAATTTCCGGGGTTCTCGGGATTGACACGAAACTCCGAGATTGTTAAAAATCCGGAAAATGACAACCACTAGTCTTTGTACACCCTTACCAAAGGCTCAAAACAATTCAGAAAACACAGAGGAGAGCGAAGGATATTGGCGCAGAACTCATCATCGACCAACATGTTTTTAATCCGTGAACTGGCCCCGAATTGTCCTCACCTTTGAGGTCCTTGTGACACCATAGTATTTTCCGGACGCGATAAACAAATACGGATTAGCCTAACGAATGTTTTGGAGGATGCTAGAGTACTCAAATATAGAAATCAGGAGGAAATTTTGTCACTGCTCTTTCCTTTTCTTATTTCATTTATTTATTGTTAACTGTTATTTAAGGTAAAGGGTAATAATTGATTTGACAACGTATAGTGAACGGCACTAATATTATAATTATTTATAGTTATATTTTATGTATTATATCATATTTTATGAATCATATATTCATGTTTTTTTT